>JAJHUR010084832.1:0-14620 GCA_027495735.1 Lutjanus campechanus
AACAGATGGGGTAAGCATTGTTTTTAGTCAAACAATTGTTATGACATACAGCTCCTACCAGTCAGCGGACTTGAGCAACCAAAAGAGATCCTTGAACATACAGTCATAGATGTGCACAAAAATGTTTAGGGGTCCAGTAGCATGATAGATTAGTTTGTGCCTGGCAGAGATAATAATTACAGACCTGTGGAGCTGCTCAGTGGTTCACAATAGACAGTAACGTCATGCAGGAACAACCAAAAGCAGCACCATAGATTAAAAGTCTATGAAAATTAATAGATATAGATAGATCTAAACATTACACGTTTGTTAATGCAGCATGAGCACAACTGAGCCAAACTGCATCCATTTTCCTGCAGAAGTTAAGTTCAATCCGCTAATATGAGGTTAACGTATTACGGCACCACTTCGAGACTGAAGACAACTCTGCTAATCGGCATTAACACATCAACAGGAGTCTGTCCCACCTCAGCTGATGGCAGCATGCCGGTAAAAACAAAAGATAACTATGAGACGCTGCCAAGTTTTGAGACACTGGTTTCTGTGAACAGAGAAAATGAACCAAACCCCAAAATGTGCTTCTACAGGGACTGGACGCACCACTAATGCAACATCTGCCCAGTGTGACCTCTGCTCGTCACTCTCTGTCACACAAAAACAGAGGACTACTTCCCATCACATGTTTTCTTAGGCTTTACCGTGGGAAGGGTGGGACAGCGACAGAGTGTGAGAATTTAATGGTGTGAGGTAGCATGGCTGAGATGGGGCGTGAATTAGTTTGAGCTCAAGGTATATGAGATTCTGCTGCAGTGCTTTCACACATGAGTCTTCACTGCAGACTCCAACCATGATGTCATCTTTTCCTTTCATCTGTCTCTCCCTGAATCTCTCAAGCTGTGGAAGGAGGAGTTTATTTCACTGAGAGGATCTTATTAGACAGCGTAGAGAGGGCTGGAGGAGAAGGAAAAAAGGAAGAGGGGACTTAAGGGTTAATCTGTACTTATACGTGGCTGCTTTGACTCTGTGAAGACGCAGAAGAGCAAGTGATACCTGACACCCTCACATCATTTGTACCTTCTGCAAAATCAAATTTTCAACTGAAATTTTAAAAAATGTCCATATAAAAACGTGAACAAGTCCTGTGTGCCGAAAGAAAATTATCAATTAATTGATTAGCTGATAAATGAAACAGTGGTAACATTCATCTTCACACCTTAATCAGGTAAAATTAATATATATGCAAATATTATATTTATTACATAATGAAGGTCTGATGATGAAATGTCATTAATAAAGTCTTTTTTTTGACACAACTATCAATAATTTTAGCTCTAGGCTTATACTGTATTTGCATCTGTCCTCTCTTTCCTACCTTTTCAGCTATTAATACTCAGGTTTTTTCTACCCATTAATACTTTAAGCCAGAAACTCCATTCAAACCTTATAATCTTCCACATCTTTAATACATTGTGAGGTTTAATTTTAAATCCAATTCATACTAATTAGACCCTTTCCCACTTTTCTGACTTCTCAAATTCTTTCAACTTCTCCTACGTACAAATTAAAGACAGCAATTCAATTTGGCATCAGCTTTTCTACAAACCTTAAAATATTCAACATCTTTCATACATTCTAGGTATTATATCAATTTAATGTCAGCTTTTCAACAGCCAGCGTTCACACCCGCAATTTCTTCTTCAGAAATTGCCTTCTCTAGTTGTAACAATGATTTCATAGCCAATTGCATACTGGTGGGTTCTGGACTGCTGGTAAAGCAAAAGAAGTTTTACCTTCTAAAAATAACTGGGTTTTGATATTAGAACGTGTGATGAGCACTTGACAGCATTTTGGACATTTTATAGACTTTTATAGACCAGACCAGGCCTGGCTGCACAATGAAATGACTGAAGGGATGTTAAAAAATGCAAGGGGGCAATTTTTCAAAAAATAAACTTAATTGATTTAAGTGCAATAGCCTCAGAAAGGTTAAATAACAACATAAGGCTACTGTTTCAAAATCAAAGTATATATTTAGCATTTAAAAGTTGCATAAGCAGCGCATAATATTTTTTTAAATTTATAAATGATTCTCTGACATCAGAAAGGAGAGGTGAGTAGAAACAGCTGTCTCTCTCTCATTGACTGTTCCTGCACTTCCTTGTTGTCAACGTGCATCACCAGCGCTGTCCATGGTTCTGAAACCACAGCTGAGGCAGGGCGTCTCTAACATTTTCATGTTTTAAATGCACATTAGACAATGAACCCTCTGTTTGACAGGATTTTGTCTTAAAAAAATCTCCTCTTAGTTTTTTAGGTTTGAAGATAACCGTAATAAAAGTCTTCACAGTCAATCAATCAAACTATGATGGCAATTCATCAAAAAAAGCCAACCCTGATTCTTTCCTTGTTCCAACTTCTAAAAAAATGTCATAGAAGTTGAAATATGTGATTTCTCCTTGTCCTGAGGACCCCATGCAACCCACTTAATGATCCCTGTTCATCCCCAGTTTGAAAAGCATTGAGTTGAGTGATAGTCCCATGTATCTCTGCCAATAATTTTGTTGTTTTTTGCTATTTTTCTATAGACACATAAGCTTCAACAGAGGGGGCAAAAAATACAACTGAGACAGCTAAGCCCCCTTAACACCCTTCATGGCACTGGGCCTAGCAGCACTCCAGTATTATCATCACACTTACGTAACACAGTGTTTCCTGTGTTCCAGTGTGTGAGGTGACTGGGACAGGAGTATGCAGGTGTTGTGAGAACAACTAAAAGTCAGTTACTGTAGTTTGGCTGCTGATTATTGAACTGAGCAACAGTAGCAGCTGCAGCAGTGGCTGTGATGCACAGCTCATGGAGGCCATTAAAACACTTCACGTAGGAAAAATTTAGTTCCAGCTTCTTGAATGTGAGGATTTTGTCATTTATGACAGTAAGTGTAGTAAGTAAGCAAGTAGGTCTTTGAGTTTTGTTGGTTGGACTAAAGAAGTAATTTGAAGAAATCACTTTGGGCTCTGGAAAATTGCGATGAGCATTTTTCACACTTTTTTTGACATTTCGTAGACCAATCAATTAATCATGAAAATAATCAGCAAATTAATCAATAATTAAAATAAATATTAGTTGCAGCCCTATGAAGACATCATCAGGGTTATTATTTGAGACTGAACAAAACCCACCCCTCCTCTGTGTGTGTCCCAGCAGTGAACCCAAACTCGACACAAACCACAACACAATATTTTGTTAGCAGGTCTGAGTGTGTGTGTGTGTGTGTGTGTGTGTACACTTGATTGCCCTCAGTCTACCGTAATGAGTGTCTGGACAGAGGGGCAAAACACTGCAGCTCCTTCTCTTGTATCTTCAAACTTCTAAAAGACAACTGTTATGTAATTCAGACAGAGTGACAGCTTTTTGATTTTTTTTCTCTGCAAGTTGTGACTGAGGTTTCACAGGCCTGAGGGACGTGAATCTCGCTCTGCCCACGAAAGAGCGACATAAACACAGAGTTGAGCTCCAAACATGACACTCACCAGAACTGGATCTGTGAGGGTTTTTTCCTGTGATGTCAGCAATAGACAGAATAGAAAATATCTGTGGGAGAGGAAGAGAGGCAGAGAACACGGAGCAAAAGGGGGAGATGGGGAGAAAAAACGTGGAGGTCAGGGACTGAAAGGAAAACAGTTGGATTGAGAGAAAGATAAAGACACAGGTGTCAGTGATTGGACGGCGCGTCCCGCTTCTCTCTGATGTCCACATTCAGTCCCTGCTGCTTTCCTCCTCCTCCCACCACCTAAACACATCACACTCACACTTTGATGAAATAAACACACACGCAGGAGGGGATGAGTTAGCCGCTGCTGCTGCTGCAGCCCCCCTGGAGAAAAACCGATTTTGAGAAGCGTGTGTGTGTGTGTGTGTGTGTGTGTGTGTGCATATATGTTTTCTATGCAGTGGAAGTAAAAGCACACTGAACAGCAGAAGCACAGCACAGCCTAGTGGTAGAAAGAAAAGAAGCCTCAGGCAGAAGGAGGGATCAGTTCAAGTGAACTTCCCTAAAATGACTTGTAATTAAGTTTTTGAGACATAACTTTTTAAAAACCAAAAATGCTGCCAGAACTATTACTCACTTGACTCTACTCATTATGCAGTGGCCAAGGATATTACAAAGACAAGATATTTAATGTTCAAACTGATAAACTATTGTTTTTTGTACATTTTTTTTCATGAATTTGATGCTTGCAACATGTTCCAAAAAAGTCAGGTGAGGCACATGTTTACCACTGTGATACCTACCTTCTCCTTTTTTACAATAATCAGTGAATGTTTGGGAACCGGCAACACCAATTGTTGAAGTTCTGAAAATGAATTTTTTTCCAATTCTTGCTTGATATACAACTTCAGTCCGAGGTCTCTGTTGTCGTATTTTGAGCCTCATAATGCACCACACATTTTCAGTGGGAGACAGGTCTGGACTGCAGGCAGGACAGTCTAGCACCTGAACTCTTTTGCAATGAAGCCAGACTGTTATAACATATGCAGAATGTGTCTTGGCATTGTCTTGCTGAAATAAGCAGGGACGTCTCTGAAAAAGACGTCATCTGGATGGCAGCATGTGTTGCTCCAAAACCTCTATGTGCCTTTCAGCATCAACAGGGTCTTCACAGATGCAACAGTTAGCCGTGCCATGGGCACTAACGCTAAACACTTGTGTTTACAATTATTACTGCATGTAGTATGTAGAAGTTGCATAAAGCCTTTGATGGCACCAGCGGGAACTGTGAGAAGTCTGCTACATGTCTTCAAGTGACGTCACCTGAGTCAGTGTCAGTTGAGTTGAAGACTACAAGTTAGAAAGTGTTTCAAGTTAAAAAGGAACTGAGCTTACCAGACCTCTGACCTCAGATGTCCATGCTATGTTAACTGCCACTAGCATAACACAACCGAATCACACAGTGGTGGAGTTGCATTGTGGATAATGCGGGCAATGAAGAAGAACACATGGAATAAAAAAGACGATATGGTTCAGCTCTATCTATTCTGACCCCTTTTCTTTCACCTTGACATCTCAAAAAGTAAAGAACTGCTCTTTAAAGCCCCCAAAACACACCCATCCCCCAGTCTCAATATCAAGGAGGAGAAGATAGAGGTCTTTCACATTTCACAAAAATTTCAGCTTCAATCAGCATACCAAAAGCATTTACAAGCATTGTCAACAGAGATTTACAGTCATCCCAAAAATAAATTACCTGTCTGTTCAATCCCATCTTCTTACTATCTTAAAGATAACTCATTTGGTCAGTAAACTAACTGGAATTTCCACCCCAAACTTTCCTTGATACACAGTCACACATGATTACAAGCACTACTAATTTAAAAGTTTTCAGTACTAGTTTCAATACCAGTGCCCATACAGCGATACTGGTATCAACAGAGAGCATAATTTTGTCCATTAAATCTCCACACTTTAGTTTTTTAGCTCTCTCTACTCTGCTGATGTCTGTCAGTGAAGTCAGCTAAACCACTTTTGAACCAGACAGTTTTACAAGTAGGTCTGTGTACGTTTGGGCTTTTTTAAAAAAATCATCTGAAATCAAAAACAATGACTGTACTTTGAATGACTGTATGGAAATTGGATGTTTCCACATTACAAATGATGAAAACAGGTGTTAAAACATGAGGTAGCCTAAACCGTGAGACTCATGTAAGCTTGTGTAGGAGTTTAGTGTGATGCTGAACTGAAAAAAACAAAGGAATGAATTGTCATATCTTCGTATTAAACATATCCAATTCGATTGACAAAATTCTGAGTCAGGCACTTCATTTGGCACCTTCTTTTTTCTTCACTTGACCCATTATGTGAATGGATGCATTTATTTTTTATCAGATGTTATAGGCATGTAGTATAGCCATAATTTCAAATGTTTTGGTGGCAACTTGGCACAGTGACTGGCTGCAAACAAAAAGTCATTTTCTCCTAGATCTGGGCACAGAATGGACTACATGCAGGTATTGTTTGACTGGAGAATTTTTGATACACTTGGTACTGGGTTATTTTGGTTGTTACCTTAACAAGCACAGATACCCAGCTCTACTACATCGATGCTGTTTTACACACCTACCTAATGTTGTTAGTGCAAACACATTTTTCAGGCAATAACAACATCAACAACATGGGTAAAAAGCTGCAAGACAGACAAAAGGATTGTTTGTCTGCCTAGGAGCTGAAAAGTCACTGTCATACTTGTCACTGTCATACTGAAAATGATCATAGTATTATTGTCTCAAACATGCTTTTCTGCATTTTGGCTGCATACATTGTACCCAGCATGTCACTCTCCCCACCTCTTGCACAGCAGGACGCTGTTATATAAGTGATGAGCTGCTTGCTCTGCCTCACAGCTGAGGACTTCAACCTTTGTTTCATCTCATGAGTGAATCTGCTCTGTATCTTCTACAGGGCGGAGGTTCCCTTTAGACACTCTGCTGTCCTGATTAGTGAACTCACTGTTAACCGGCAGCATGTGTGTGTGTATGTACCTGTCTGATGGGCTCTGGTACCCGGTAGCGGCAGCAGGAGTGTGTGAGGCGTACAGCTGTGTCAACACTGATCTTGTGGCCAATGGACACGTAAACTGGCTTAGAGCTCTTGTCGGAGCTTCTCAATGCCTGGACACAAAGAGAAAATGTCTGTAGTAACTTTCGCATGTTTGTCTCTCTCTGTGATTGTTATTGTCATACACATTTTGTTGAGTTTGGCTTTTAGTAGGCTTGGTGTTCTTTGAAGTCAGCCGCAACAAAACAACACTTTGGTAAAAGTATTTGTTGCTATTTTTTGTGTCTGTCCTTTGCCGCACCTTTCCGAGCACTTTGCCTGAGGCGGCTGTGAGTGGGAAGCTGTCTCCTCCTTTCTGCAGAGCAGCGATCTGCAGAGGCAAAAAAACAAAAATCAAAGTCAAAAAAGATGTACAGCATGCCAATACAAATAGCGGCGCACTGAAACAAACTATTAACCTACTGTGGAGGTTTCACGCTCTCCTCTCCTTCTTTAAACTGTGTTTGACTTGACTTTCATGTCCAAATATTTGAAGATATAGTGTGATTTAAAACTCCAAATTTAGAACAAACTGTAGTATTTTCTGAAGGATGGCTTAATTGACAAAATACAAATAGTGCTACAACAATATTTTGTTTGTACATTTACATGATTTCTTGAAAATACATTAAGGAATATCTGTTAATTATGTTACACATTGCATAATTAAATCATCATTAAAGCATTACATCAGGGTGGAGCTTTAGGACACTATAGGAAAAATGTGGGGTGGGGACTTGGATCTGGGCCATGAAAACTTTTTATTTTACTTAAATGGCTTATTTGATAGGGACACCTCCTATTAAACTATAAAAATATAAGATGTAAAAAATGCAGATTTTCATCTGTGGTCCCTCGGCAGGCAACAAAAAACAAAACATTACAAATAATAATGTAAAAATTCAAATATACAATATAAAAAAAGACTTAATATAATGCAGCATGTCAAGTTACAAGGGATCACAGTTCTGGTTTGCTTTAAGCCATTGATTGAAATGTCAACTGTCAACAATCTGTTTAATGAATTCATGTTTCTGCTGGTTTTAAGTTTTATTACATTTGTGAGAGACCAAACAGGAAAACAATATTAGATATGAGAAAAAAAAGATCATATCATGTAAAAACATGTGGGGAGCATTAACTGTCAGAAATGGCCTACTTTGTTTAAAATTTTGTTAATGAGATTTTACATATTAGATATTAGATAATTAGCACTACTACCTGTAGTGCTAATTATCTATCTGGGTAGTTTTAGTTTGAATTGCAGATTTTTGATGATATTGGCCATAAAGATGCCTTCTCTCGAATATAACTAGAACGAGATGGCACTCTGCTTGTGGTGCTCAAGGCGACAAAAAACACATTTGAAAAACTCAACAATGTCTCTTTCTGGTTTTCAGAGTTTTTCAAAAAAAATTTTTGGCGCTTTCAGCACCACAAGCCGAGTGTCATTTAGTTCCATTATATTCGAGAGAAGGCAGACATCCCTTTGGTCGATATCTCCAAAACTCTGCAACTCACAACAAAACAATCTAGATAGATAACTAGCACTACTAGTAGGAGGAAAAGTATGTATTTTTGATTTTGTGGTGAACTGTCCCTTCAAGCTCCTTCCCTCTCAAAGCCACATTAGAATGAGTTACCTCTATGGGTTGTTTTGTAAACATCAGACACACCTATTGGTCAGAAAATCCCTACCTCATTTAACAATATGCCGTTTTATTTTGTTAAGGAACATCCATTGTTTTCTGAGCTAAAGAAGGTGGGAAGGAAAGCACTTGGCAACCTTTTTTTTTTTTTTTTTTAGCATTTAACACACTATTCAAAACTGTCACTAATGCTACCAAGCCAATTAACTTAGAAATATTCACAATAACAAAAGAAAACCAAAGACTTGAGTCTTTCAGAGAATGATAACACTGCTTGAGCCTGAGAACATCATGCTTACTGTGATCACAGTGGCTTCCTATTAGTCTGTTATCAGTACCCAACAATAAATAAGGCTTGAAAGATACTTCATATGTTTGATTAGTGGATGAACTCAAGACTTCTTCATTATTTCCCGACAGGAACTGAAAGTTTTGGTCTCAGAGTCGAGGAGACAGTGCAAAGTCAGATGTGATGATGTGGGCCACTGTTGACAGGTGTGCTGTGGGTTATGGGCCAGAGCGATGAAGGGAGCTTAGCCTCCATGATGGATGGGGTGTCTGCTCTACTATGACTGATTACAGCAAGCAGCCAGCGGGGAGACAGGAGGGGCCGCACAGGGCCTCCGATCCCGGCTGGGATAAGGCCAACAGGGTGTGTGTGTGTGTACGTGTGTGTGCGCGTGTGTATTTGTGTGCACGTGTGTGAGAGAGGTTTGGCTCCTATGAAGCGAGAGCAGGCCTGAAGCCAGAACAGCAGAAGTCAGAAAGACAGAGCAAGTCATCAATAACACACTGGTTTGAGTTACAGCCTGGCTATCAGGAAGAGAGAGACAAGGAGAAAAAGAAGAGAACAAGAAAAACAGATGAGATGAGAGGAAAAGAAAGTGAGAGGGGGAAAGGGGATGGAGAGGAGGGAGGCACTGGAGTTAAAAAGAGAGAGCTAGAGGGAGAAAGAGAGGAGGGAAAGACAAATACAGAGGACGTCAGATCTGAAGGACACTGAGCGGCAAGGAACTTCAACAACAAGGATTTAATTTAAGTGTATCGAGGACAAAGAGAATGAAAAGAAACATTTCTACTCCTCTTTCAACCTTTTTGTTTTGTCTCCGACTCGGATGTCAGATGAAAACATTACCTTGCCTCTGTTCAAGCACAACCCATTTACATCTTCTGTGCATTCAGCTGTAAGTAAGAGAGAGCAGCTGAGTAGGTAGAGATGGACTGTTTCACTGTTTCACTTCAAAAGGCTGGACACATCCTTGGCTTTTATGGAGGCCGTATATACAAAAAAAGCATTTTCATCCAATTTGTTTCAAGATTCAAGTGTCATTTTCTTTGCACCTGTACTTTTTCTTGATTTAAAGGAATAATACTTTAAATCAACCTTTTGTGAAATAGAGTTATACATTTCAAGATTGAGTTGAGAAGATTGATGCCATTCTTGTGCCTGTCATTACTGTCATATTCATTTCATTATTTAGACCATAATTAAGCAACAAAGTCAGAGGAACCATTCATGTAAGCCTGTAAATCATACAGTTGATCCAGCTAATTTAAAAGAAGCTATACACGGTTTGTATTTATATTTCGTTTCACTTGTTAATGAACTGCTCCAAATCCTTACCACTGCAAAAGCAGCCATATGAGACTATTTAAATGATGTGAGTGACAGGAGTAGCTTTGAATTCAAGCAAGCATTAACCATGCTTGAATATTCTTCCTTTTCTGCCAACTTTGCAGCAGGTCCACACAAACTTGTTTAAAATAACATTAGTCTTGTGCTACTCAAAGAATAATTTATTGATGGTCCATAAGTGAAAGCTCCGCGGTTAAGAGTGAGGGCTCTGAGGTGAGCTAACCATCAACTGAGGGTGCTTTCACACCTGTTGTTCAGTTCATTTGTTCCAGAACAAAGGAGGAAAAATGATCATCAGGATGCACGTAGGGACTTTATGACTCGCACAGTAATGACGGGGCTTATTACTATGGGATCACTGCCACACACTTGATGAATTGAAAAAGTACAGTTTTTGATGAAAACCTTGATAGTACAGCTAGCCTGACTCTGTCCAAAGTTTAAAAATATGCCTTCTAACAACTGTTAAACTCACAAATTAGCTTGTTGTATCTTATTTGTCTAATCCATAGACACACAGAAAATTAAGTTAAAAAAAAGACTATTTGCAGGAGTTGGAGGACGTGTTGTCTTTCCTTAGTCTTTATGCGAGCTTTTAGCAGCTAAATCTAAGCTAACTACATCTTGACTGATATATATATATATATTTTTTAATCTTCAAAAGAAATATGTAACCATAAGCATGAGTGTAAGAATTGGAATTGATACACACACACACACCTGGTCGCAGTCCTCTGACTACAACACTGAAGATATAGAATTTCTCATCTCAGTCTCAGAAAGAAATGAGCAGATTTCCTAGAATGTTGAATTTTTTTAATAAGAGTCTTGAAGGCTGATCATAATTTAATAATTTAAGAAAAATTATTTTTAAAGTTTATCTGTTATATTTTTAATACAGGAATGTCTCTCTAACCATTTGAGCATTGTGCCACAAATGTGTATTTGTACTATACATGAACACAATACTTCTGCTTGAAAGTGTAGTAAGGATTTGTGCACCTGTATGTGATAAAGACATACACACACCTATACTCTTGAGGCCTGCACATTTAATTACAGCAACTGAGAGAAATTTCTCCTTGTAAACTTCAGAGACGCTTCTCAGACTGCATATTAGTTTTTGAAAACTCTCGGTGTGTATTTGGAAACTCTTTCTGACATAATTGAGTATGGCAGCATATATCGCTTGTCAGCGGTACATTTCGGTATGCGTGTAGATCTGGTAATGGCTAATCTTATTTCTTAATATCTAATTTTCTCAAATTTGGTGGGGAGCCTGATATGGCTTGTGTTTCACAGATTACTTCACAGCTAATTTCCCACCAAGCACTCAAACGCCAAGGCTGGTGTTGACTTGAGGCGTCGCAATTCTGTGCGTGCCTGTAGACAAATTAGACGGAGCCCCAGAGAGGGACAATTACATCAATATGGACAAGGGGGGTGCTCTAAAATTTCATGCACGGCAACTGATCCAGAGCTGATAGCTTGAGCCCAAAGATGCAGCATGGGCGTGTAATGGCGGCGGTACCTGATACCTAAAATGAATATGTCCAAGGCACTAGGATTTTGGCCCACAGATAGCATCAGTGGATATGAGAACGCATCCTCAGAGGTGACCATGTTCCGTGTAAACAATAAGATCAGGTTCCTCTCCACAGCAGAGACGAACCAACATTTTCTGACGCCAAAGCCACAAGCTCTAATTGAGTCAGATGGATACACTTCTACTGAGAATTGAATTAGCATGTTACAGGACTACATGTAGACCACTGGGGTTATAAGCACAGAGTCTTTTGCCTGCTAATAGAGTTAGCAGTGGATTGGATGATCGCTAGAGTCATCCGCGCTGGTTCCCTTTGAAACTCTTGAGTAGCAGTTGTCATCAGCATTACAGGAAATGTCCATCACTATTCTTCTACAGATCTACATCATCAGTGAAGAACTTGCATGATGACATTTTACTCAGGGGAAAATACTTGAGCTCAGTTATTATCAAGATATAGTGAAACATTTAAGAGAAAGAGATATATTTAACTGCTTTACCTTGCCATCAGGCAGCCTTTATCATCAGGAGCCAAATAATGCTCTCAAAAGCCTTCACGCCAACAACATTTCAACATTTTACCATGCATCACATGAGAACTGCTGGTCTACTGCTGCTTTGGTTAGTTAGTTTGTGTTATTGTGTGACTTTGGTGAATCTAACTAACTAAATAACCCTTTAATACAGAGAAGTCACATAGTAACACAAACAAACAATCGATCAGGGCAGTGGTAGACCAGCAACTCCTGTCTTCTCCAAAGTAAAATTACAGATTTTGCCAATGGAGGTCGGTTGCTTTGGAGAAAGTGATATTTGGCTTATATGACAGATGTTTCCCATAATAAAAAGCTGTCTGGTGGCAAGGTAAAGCAGTGAAAATATTCTAAATATAGTGCACACTAAAATACAATTTGCTGCTGACCCTGTCCACAGCAGTATGTTGTCTAGCTACTCCTGCTGTTTCTCCAAACTGGGGGCACATCAACCATCATCTATTGTAATTACATCCAGAGTTGGGGGACTTGAGTCATGGGAAGGGGTTAGTCTAAAAGTAATAACATTTGAATTCAAGGATTATGTTGTCGATGGCGTTAGTAAGAGGTGGCGTGCAGTGTCATGTGAGAAGGACCTTAGACAGTTGTGTTAATAGGCTCAGGAGAAATGGTGATCCTCCTGAAGGGGAGCCAAAGCAGGAGGCTTCAACTTTGGGATGTAAATTCTTGTGTTGTAATTCTGTTTTTACTTTACAGCCTTTTAGAACTACAGAGCTATATGATTATTTCAGTCTGAGATGTAATCAGTTTTTGTTTGTGTTAAAAAATAACTCAATTCTTAATGGCCACTGTCTTTACTTGATTTTGAGAATTTTGTCTGACTTCACCTGAGCAAAGACTTGACTTGACTTCCTGGACTTAGCAGGGACTCAACTTGAATTGCTTTATTCTTACCACAGTAACTTGGGACCTGCTTGAGACTTGAAGGTTAAGACATGAGACTTGCTTATGACCTGCACATGTGACTTTAAAACCACTTTCCAAAGGGATGATAGATGCATGACCAACATAGTGTGCGCAAATACAGTCCACATGTATGCAAATCTAATCAGAAAAAAACATTAGCAGAGATGGACAGTCATTGCACAGACAACAATATTCTTCTGCAACATACTACACTGCAAGCACGTTTTTTCACATTCCCATATACAATGTATAAGTGTTCCCAGAGCTATATTGCTGTCATATTTGTTCAATTTGACAGAGGTTGTATTGGTCCTCATCAACCAATTTTATTGGAGCAGTTTTAAATTGGTGTTAGCCGTTTGTGTCTGAGCCTCCTTATTGTATGATTAAGAATCTGCCATTAGGATCATCAATTACCCCCTCAATTTGTAAGGGAATAGACCTATGTATTAGTGTCATTACACCTCTAGAGTTAGTAGAGTAGGAAGCTGATAGGACCACCTGTGTTTTATCTTAGATGTCTCATTAGCCAACAGGTGTGTTTCCTGTAAGAACACTATCTTGGCTTTAAGCTGTTTTATCCTATTCATAACCTGCTTTATTTTGATGAGTCAGTTCCATGAAATACATTCAATAAGATATCTGTCATTATTTGTAACTTTTATATTTCTCACATTGTGAAATAGGATGGATGGACATTAAATATACTAAAGAAAGTGGGTACCATAATACACAAAGTTCCCAACCCAAACCTGAACACACCCAATTAGAACACACGGGCAACCCCCAACCCTTCTTAAATTCTCAAATTAAGTTGGCCTTTAACAAATAACTTTTCATCAACTTTTCAATTTTCATTTTATAACATGACTCAGAAACCTAGAGTGAGGCTTTATCACGTTATTTAACCTTTAACCAATGTCAATGTTAGACAAAAAAGTGAGTGAAGAAAAGAGAAAAAAGAAAATCTAGGGTAAGACTGTCAAAGTATTTTAGCCTTTAACGAGTGTTATATGACTTAAACCAAAATAAAGCTTATGATGAAGCATTGGTCATATTCAAGTCCCTTCAGTCAACGAGGCGTTAAGTCCACACAGAATATTACCTACCATGTCATAATTTAAGCGTTGGAAAGGTATTCACTAGTTTCCAGATGCTGGTTCTCCCAGCTCTCCGATGTATTTGTTTTGCCTTTGTTTCTACAGCTCCTTGCAGCGTGTTAATCAAGTCTTCAGCTGTAGAAATGCGCTGTTCTGCCTCAGCAATGCGGCGGCTGCGTTCTTTAATGTCGGATTGGAGGTTCTTCATTGCTGCCAGTACACCATCCATTTCAGTGTGAAAATCTTGTTTGAATGCCTGTATAGCCTTCATAATGTCCATAGTGGAGGGATTTTCCATGTCTTCAGAGTTATCGGTACTACCTGCCTCCACAGCGTTCCCGTCTTCAATGTCAGATTCTACCACGTTTTCTTCATTAACGTTAAAAGTCATACCAGTTGTCTTGTGTTTATCCTTTGGTCCCTTTTTCGGCATATTAATTCGTACTATGACTATGCTTTCAAGTTATGATACTTATAACGTAGTTTGGGATTGTTTAAAGAGTGTTAATTTAAGGATTAGCAACTGAGCGAGAGAAAGCACGTCTGCGCGCCGCCATAACCAGAAGTCCAGACAGTTTAAACTTGAACTTCTCACATCAAAGCTCAAAGCAGCAAAAGACAGTTTATCCTGTTACT
>JAJHUR010084832.1:14640-25861 GCA_027495735.1 Lutjanus campechanus
ACCAAAATAAAGCTTATGATGAAGCATTGGTCATATTCAAGTCCCTTCAGTCAACGAGGCGTTAAGTCCACACAGAATATTACCTACCATGTCATAATTTAAGCGTTGGAAAGGTATTCACTAGTTTCCAGATGCTGGTTCTCCCAGCTCTCCGATGTATTTGTTTTGCCTTTGTTTCTACAGCTCCTTGCAGCGTGTTAATCAAGTCTTCAGCTGTAGAAATGCGCTGTTCTGCCTCAGCAATGCGGCGGCTGCGTTCTTTAATGTCGGATTGGAGGTTCTTAATTGCTGCCAGTACACCATCCATTTCAGTGTGAAAATCTTGTTTGAATGACTGTATAGCCTTCATAATGTCCATAGTGGAGGGATTTTCCATGTCTTCAGAGTTATCGGTACTACCTGCCTCCACAGCGTTCCCGTCTTCAATGTCAGATTCTACCACGTTTTCTTCATTAACGTTAAAAGTCACACCAGTTGTCTTGTGTTTATCCTTTGGTCCCTTTTTCGGCATATTAATTCGTACTACGACTATGCTTTCAAGTTATGATATTTATAACGTTGTTTGGGATTGTTTAAAGAGTTTTAATTTAAGGATTAGCAACTGAGCGAGAGAAAGCACGTCTGCGCACCGCCATAACCAGAAGTCCAGACAGTTTAAACTTGAACTTCTCACATCAAAGCTCAAAGCAGCAAAAGACAG
Source organism: Lutjanus campechanus (assembly GCA_027495735.1). Lineage (NCBI taxonomy): Eukaryota > Metazoa > Chordata > Actinopteri > Lutjaniformes > Lutjanidae > Lutjanus > Lutjanus campechanus. Next base: position 15,341 of record JAJHUR010084832.1, read on the forward strand.
TTTATCCTGTTACTTTAGACTGTAGCCAGATGCCTGTTCATCAGGCACATTTAACATTAACTTGTTTTTATTTTTCCCTCAACAGGTCACTGAGGCTGCAGACTGAAACAAAGTGAACATTTGCATATTAATGAAATCCAGTTTTCGCTGTCCCACAGGTATACTTTGACCAATAGGTATTTGCTCCAGCTTGATTTGTATTCAAAAAGTCACATTAGCATTAGCTACACAAGGAGGCCTTGGCTTGCAATAAAAGTCACACTGTCAAAACAGGGTACCCACAAATACACACACTCACATGCACTTAGCAACACAAGTGCAAGTGTGAGTTCCATGCACGCACACACACGCACATTCACAAGTAATTGAGGATTCTGTGCTTTGCTCCGTCCCTCTTTGACATTTCTTTGCTTTTTTTTTTTTTTTTGAATGCAGTGAGCAATAAACAACAGAAAAAAAAGTGATTACACTTTGACAACTTAACTTGAATAATTCATCTATTGACTCTTGTCAAGGGTGGAGGCTCTTTTACAGACACAGCATTTGTGCAGGGCAAGAAAGAACACAAAATGTGTTGCACATCAGCTCTTAATCATCTTTTTTTTTTTTTTTACATTTTACATTACAATCTTGCTTACATTGTGTAAACTGAGCCACAGAGCAACAAAGATCTGCAGCACAGAAGAGAAAATACTGTGTGGAAACAAACCTGTGAGTTTAAGTTGGGTTAAAAGGTCTAAAAATTAGTCTCACCTGTGACTGGTGCTCTTCACTCTTGTACACACCCTGCACCTGCAGCAGGTTCTTGGCCACACCCACACACGGCAGCCCTGACAGCACTCCGAGATGACACGCCAAGCCAAACTCTGCAGGGTCCAAACAGTGACAATGTCAAATCTAGACTGAAACCAAAGTAATAGAGCTCTTGACACAAGTGTATTAACTTGTGATATAATAAATACATATTTTGTAATTACATGATGACAGCCTAACACATGACATAAGACAAAGTGCTGCTGAGCCTATTTTAAGAAAGAGACAAGACAGCTTACAGAATTTATCCAACTGACTTACACAGCTTGCTGGGCTCACCTTGAACTTTTAACAACTTTCTTTTCAATAAGCTGTGCGGTGCATCTGAATCTAAATATCTGATTTCATAAGAGGACGTTAACTGTTTATCAGGCGTCAGATACATTTGAGATAAAGCGTGTATTACTTTGTCTGGTTCTCTTGCTCTGTTGTTCAAAGGAATAGTTTAGGGCAGTGGTTCCCAACCTTTATTCCTCCAAGTCCCCCCTTATTTCTATCTAAGCAGAGCTGAGACCCCCTAGCCCACACACAAACACACATACTCACCAAAAGAATAAGTGATTAATTCAAGTCACTTTATTGTCAAAATTAGTGTCAAAAATTAATATTTACCTTTACCTGTCTTTTTTCTAGGACAAGCTCAACAGAGTAGGCTTATACATGTGCTTACCTCATCATCACAGAGCTTGAGAGGTCACAGAGGTGTGGCCGACTACAGTAAGTAGCCTACTGCAGTATTTTTGAGTGAGGACCAAAGAATGTATCATTTTAAATAGTTCTGTATACAAACTTTTATGTAAATTGTGATTTCAGTTAACAAGCAAATCTAATTGTGACAACTTCAGAGCAGATAAAGCTTTGGAGACCCCATGTGATTTTTGTCACCCTCTGAAGGGGGCCCCCACCCCAGGTTGGTACCCATTGTTTTAGAGAACATTTTGAAAAATATGTTTATCTGCTTTCTTTTTGTTTTAATCAAGCGTGAGACAAAGAGATTGATGTCAATCCTCATGTCTGTGCATTAAGTAAAGAGCCAGAGTCATAAAGGTTAGCCTAGCTTAGCATAAAGACTAGAAGCGATGGAAACTAATTAACACCTTGTACCTTATTTGTTAAATCTGTACCTAAAAATGAACAATGGCAGTTCATGGTTTCACAGTCGTGAATCTTTCCTTACGGCTTGATTTCACCGGGCATGGCTGCATCGCATTCACCAGATCCGCCAGAGCAGATCTCAGTCATTCTATAACATGCACACCCCAGAAATGGCTCTCCGCTCTGCTCCACTTCAAATACACGCTGAGCAATTTTTGACAGATGCCGCGTCAATCTGCCCAGAGCTTCAGCTTTATTGCTGAAACCCATATCAGTTATGCCAGACAGTTATGACACAGGTAGGCATTGGAAAAGGAAGAGTGGGGTTTAGATTTAAGAGCAAAAGATCTTAAGACAATTAGCAATGTGCATGTGGCATATTTCAAAACCCAGCCAGATTCTGGAGCACAGTGCTGGATACACTGCCACAGGCATCCCAGGAGAAGTGGAGGTGAGCCGGGATAAGAGCCATGCTTCAGTTTGGACTTCAGCCTGCTCCTGGTTAATGCCCGGTCAAATGACACAGATGAAATGGGCCAAGCAACGGGAAACCAGAGACTGTTGTGCTCACATCTTACAGAGACCTGATCCACAGCATCCTGGATCAGGCTGTTGCATCTAAAGGGCAGACCAGCTCTGATCTGACAGGACGCAGCATGCAAGATGATGCTTTTTGCACAAAGTACACTCAAAGATGATGGACAGCGTTTCCCAGATGTCAACTTTTAATGTCAACTTTTGTTGAATTATTTTCTGGCTGCATACATGTATATATGTGACTAACTGTATATATTGTTTTATTATTGTTTTAACTTTGTTATGCAACCCAGTGTTGTATAATGATAGTAAATTATATTGATAACTTGAAATATCAGTAAAGAAGTATTTTCTCAAAAATGTTGTGATATTTGATTTTGTCCATATAGCTCTAACTACTGCTTGTTACATTGGAATAATGTGTGAATACTCCCAAATCAGAATTAGGGGTGTCTTTCCCGTTCTTCACGTGCAGTCATTATTATGATTATTGTGTTATTAATTACATTTGTGCTTTTCTTGCCAGAAGAAAAATGTTTGTTGTAAAAAAAATGTCTATTGCATTGAGGCTGTCACAAAACACAAATCAAAGAAAAAAAGTATAGACCAGGTTGGCTTACCTCTGTAGTGGAAGAGACCATTCCCATCTACAAACACCACCTGTCGAGAGAGCAGTCACATATACAACTGAAATGAATATCCCTGTAATACAAAACAAAGCTATACATAACGAGACATCATACATAACGAGTGGAAGGTGGAAGGTACATACAGGTTTTTGAACAACATATGCTGACATCCAGTCTTATTTCAGCAGGACAATGCTGTCAAACCTGCACTATTCTTGATACCACAAGTTCAAATGGTTGGTGTCAAATTTTCTTTCTCCCTATCTACAGTCTATGACCCCAGTTGCTACCACTGTCCAATACGGTGTCAGACACAGAGTGTGAGATAGCAGAGTCTCTATCCTGAGCCTCAAAAGTTAAAGTAAGAGACAAGCTCCAAATTGATTCTAACTCTTCCAGCTTCAACACGCCAATGAATTCTTGAAGCCAAAGGTGACTCTACAGATATATTTCAGCACTGAATCATAAGTCACCGGGAATAACTCACTTCAAAGGTTGCAGATAAAGGGAGCAGTGACTGCATCTGTCCAGGGCTAAATGTCAGTGGAGGTAAAACCCTGTGTGCGCGTGTGTGTGCATGACTGTGTATGTGGTGGGTGAAAGTGTGCATGTGTGTGTTCTTGCACACCTGCACACATTTTTGACAGAGACAGAGAATTGGAGGAAGTGAGGGAGGTGTGTGGGCTGTGACAAACAGAAGTGAGTGGGAGAGGATGAATCTGAGGAGACTTTTTTTTGAGAAACAGTGAGAGAGGGAGAACAGAAGAGCTTTGTCATAGAAGATGCAATTCATTCAGTGAGTTTTACTGTGCATGTTTACACCATTTAAAGCTTCAGTGGGTGAGATTTGCAGGGATTTATTGGCAGAATATGGCAGATATGGAATATAATATTAATAAGTATGTTTTCACTAGTGTATAATCACCTGAAAATAAGAATCATTGTGTTTTTGCTGCCTCAGAATCAGGCCTAAATCTTCAAAGGGCACGGGTTCTCCTCCTCTTCATGGAGGTCGCCATACTGACCCCTATGTTTCTACATTCTCATTTAGACAGTCCAAATAATGTCAGTAAGTTGTCTCTTTTTGGGTGTGTCAATAATTTCAATAACTCATTTTATAAGTTAGGTCAAGCCAAATTTTATTTATTAAGCCCAATATAAAAAAAATCCATTTACACATCTCTTCAGATTATCCTGAATACCTCACAGATTAATAGTGTAACTCTCCAGCCAGTGTGTAGGATTTAGTGGCATCTAGCAGTGAGGTTGCAGATTGCAACCAAATGAATATTATTCGCTTCAACCTCCTCTTCCAAGCCTGTAGGAAAACCATGGCAGTGCAACATGCCTTCATGGACGAGGACCCTTGTCCTCTGTAAATATAAAAGGTAAGAAAACACACACTATTCTTCTTTAAGGTGATTATACACTAATGAAAACAAACATATTATTTAAGTGTGTATATTTGAATGGTTTGTAACATTCCCGTAAGCTGGAACTTTAGGATTAACAAGCTGAAATCATAAAGTTAGCATGTAACTTTTTAACCTTTTGTGGATTCTTTAACACGCTCCCTTGGGGAACAAATGACAGGTGTTATATAAAGGACTCAAATCATTTCAAGCATCTCAAAATTGTTTTTATAATTATATTTTTACAATTAAACTAAGTGCTTGTAGGCATTTGAGGCACTCCTCAATATCACACCTGTCATTTGTGCTGCTAACACCTTGATGAAGCACATGTGAAGCATTTTTTTTGCTCCTCCACCTACAGGAAATGTTGTCACTACAGTTACGACATGAAATCCTTCAACAGGTTCTTATGAAATACTGATTATGACCCTGCTGATGTGTGTATATGCAGAAGCAGACCTGAGGCAGAAGTTCAGGCTGATTCTTCTCTAGCCGCTGCAGAGCGTCCAGTAGGAAGGGGGTTTCTCTGAAAGCTAGGAAGCCAGCGATGTAGGGGGCCATCAGGGTCACCATCTGACAGTCCTCATACAACACCTGGGGAAATGAGAGGGGAGAGAAACACTGCTGCTTCGTATTTCTTTTCTTTTTTTTTCTGTGCAACAAGGTGATGGATGGGTTATAATAGACCCTACAGTAATTAAAATTGTGTATTTCTTCATGGGTCCAGCCACACAGGTCTGAAGTCCTGTAAACTGCACTCAGAATGACAATGTCAGTGGTCAGGTGCTTCAGACAAATGCATCCACCCCAGTGTATATGTAATATTAAGTCCACAGACACACACAAGCTGTGCGAGATAATCACTAACATCTCCCATCTGGCACAAAATGAAACATCTGTTACTTCTTATTAATTTAAGGCTGTGAACATGTACTGAGAATCCAGGACATTATTCTATTTAGGTTACCTGCTTAATATTAAAAGGGAAATATGTAATATATTTACTGTAATAAATCATAAAATTACTATGATGTGTCACCAGAGATCAAGGAAACTGACAACAATGCTACAGCTGCAGTGTTCTCCTTTGAAATTACTATTCCAGGCCATAACTTAGAATTAATGCATAATGTTCACAGAATGAGTAAATGTCTGTTAATGTGCTGTAACAAATTATTAATAATCTTTGAGAAGGAGTAGATCTTTATAACAGTTAAATTGAGCAACATGTTAATGCGTTATGTTAATGGAGTCTGGCAGGCAGTCACTGAACTCATACTCCAGAGTGTGTATTTTCAGAGTAGTGGGCTTTTGTTTTCAGGATAATAGGCTCAGCTTTACATCAATAGACACGTCATAGCTATAAACAGCAGAATAACTTACAGTGCGCTTCAACCATAGACTGTATATGAAATGGGATTTCAGCTTACATATTATACTGTCTATGGCCCCAACTCGCTCTTGGTAATGCAGTAGTCATTTTGAGAAAAGCAATTGTTACATATTGCTCCTTTAAATTACATGGTTTTGTCTGCTACAGCATACATGTCTGAATGAATGAATGAATGAATGAATGAATGAATGAATGAATCTAATGTCCTGTGTTGTCCTTTGAAAGAGAAACACAAAAAGGTTTACATTCTATATTTTTAGTTTCATGATGATCCCTCTCTCTGTGTGCATGTAATAGTTGCAGTGCCCTTAGTCCTCCCACAAAACAGAACAAAACCTCCTTTTATATAGCCAATTAAATAAGTCAATTCTAAACAATTCTGAATAATTCACACTTGCTGTTGCCTATTCAAAGATCTGAGCCTCCATGTCCCTGTGGAAGTTGTGGCTATTCAGGAAGTTAATGTTTTCGCACAGAGCTGATTAGATCCCCCACCCTCAGTAACTGAATTGAATTCCAACAATAACTCGTATCATGTTCAAGTTTCAAAAAATGGTCTCACTTCAATGAAACTGCTACTATGGGGACTAACATCATCAAACATGAATATATTTGGGCTCATTAAATCCACAAGAGTCTCACCTTTTTAGTCATGACGAATTCATGCAATTGTAATACTGTTTAGGGACCCCAGTATGCAGGAATATTCAAATACACCATTTTATATAAAAACAGAACAACAAACAACATACATACTTCATGCAAATAACTGCACAGTTTTGGTCCAAAACATCACAGTGTTAGTATAAAGTGAGTGTGTCTATAAAAGAGAGATTCTTAGGTACCCATAGAACCCAGATTCATTCAGGTATAACCCCCTTCCAGTCAAGTTAACACGGCATTTCATGTGATGCAAGCATATTCACTTTAGGTTTACAACACACCTTCGAAAACAATGCATGTGGGTCAAGTATAGGGGGCGGGGCTAACCCATACAATGTGAAATAGGAACTCTGCAGAGCTCGAGCCCAGCACATGAATCCATTTACTGGTTACAGATCACTCTCAGAGCCACGCTCCCTTTGGCCAGTTGTCATGACTAGTCACTCAGCTGTCCTCTGGCTCAGGACCGACCAACCTTTCCACTAAATCCTTTTTGTGAATCCATTTGGAAGTTATGCACCTTTTTATGATAGGCAAAAACTGTGGCTGTCAAAGACTGGGGACATTTCTGTGGACCAACCAAACAACCAACTCACAAACTGACCGACCGACTGGTTTTCCTGTGACAGTATGTGTAACTATATCATCTGTCATTTCTGAGCTGAAGGTTTTGCATGTTGCTGTCTGGTTTTGGTCTATATTATAGTCTTAATATCCAAATGAGTTGATCTCAGGTATCATCTGTTTGTCTGCACTACCAAACACACCTTTGTCTCCTACTGGCACATTGTGATTGGCTGCTGTCAGTTTGGTACAAACTACATCTGTTGTCAGGAAAATAATGTGAAATCCTCGTAGGAGAAAAGGGCTACACAGTGAAGCAGTTTGTGAGCATATTTTGTAGATTTAGATGTTGCCACGAGTGAACGGTTTTGTAAACATGAAATCCAAACTGTAATAACATTGAGGTAAGTGGCTCTACAACAGAAAGTCTCTAAGCTGAGATTTTAAAATAAAACTAAAAAGTTTTTCCTCACAGGCTGTGTTAGTCATGCTCACAATGAGAGGATGTGCCGAGGTCTTGTATGTACATCAAGGCCTGCAGCAGCGGCTACAAACATGCAAAACCTCTTGTTTGTGAAGGTAAATCAATGAATGGCTTTCCTGCATTCATAAGCTTTCATTTGTGAATGGAGGCGAGCCCATGACACTGTGATACAAGCACATCTTCTGAATAGACTTTAGAAATGTCATCTATCATTCAGGATATGTCAATGTCATGTGCTTGAGTGCAGTGGCCTTCATCCTCCCTCTGCTAAACAGGGGTGATGATTTTTACACGCTGAAAAAATATTACTTTATCTTATTTAGAAATATGTTGAGCTCCTGATTGGGAGCAGTTCATTTAAATGCAAACTGTTCAATAAAATGATAACATTTTTGACATCTTTTTTCTGTAAAACTCATCAGCAGTGAGTGGACACACTGTGCGTCATGTTAGCAGCATTACTTTGTGTCACAAATGGCCTTAGGTTACAGTGTCGGAGTAAATTGAAAGCAAGCAGGGAACATAAACCCATTATTGGACAGCATTTGTGAACAACATTTCATTAGCCTCGCTGGCTCCATGTATCAACAACATACAGTGACAAATGTCATTAATTATAATGAGAAGTTGCCAACAGCCCATGTTCATGCACAGATAAATAGCAGGAGCGAGGAATGCTTGCGAAAGGCTGCACAAAACAGGACATGAAATGAAAATTGGGACTGCCAAGGTCTCTTATAACAACAGCCAGTTTAACTTGACTCGACCTTGAGCTGAATTGTATATTAAACGTCGGCACTGCTGCGTATTAATATGTTTAGCAAGTCTGCTTTTAGTGCTTAGGCTGACTTGAAAAACTTAATTGGGTTAGACACCATCCACCACTTTATGGTAAAGAATGTTACAGTTCAACACACTTTTGAGAGGAGGCACAGATGAAGTGATTACAGGGTTGTATTACGTAATTAGGCAATACAATTCAAAAGCCCCTTTGAGTTTGATTTTCTAATATTTCACAGGTAATTCATAATTCTCTAATGATTCTGTTGGGTACATTTACAATGCATTTGGCATTTCTATAGCTATCCATAGAATATTAAAACCGCTGTGTTTGCATCTAACACTTGTATTGATTATGTAAGGGATAATGTACGGCAGCAGGTCATTATTGAAATAAATAATTAAAATAAATCCCGACAGAATGATTGTCGCTTACTGGATCCTCCTGTCTGACCCAAATACAAGTTAAGACAGAAAAGGTGGAAAATGACTTCAAATAATGTAAATATGGGTAAAATGGTTACCTGTTAAACCTGCAAAGCTGCTGATTATTAGGGATCCAAGCAGTGTCGCTCACTGCAGACCCCTATTGTTTTTGTTCTGATCATTGTTTTTTTCCCCTTTCTTTCTTCTTATTTTTCTCTGCTAAAAGTGTTTGTGCAGCAAAAACTGTACGACAAAATTTAACCAAAATTGGCACGTGGGTTGCAGATTTGACCCACTACACAGGCAAAACAAATGACACTCACTTGACTCTAACATTCAAGTTAATGTTTTCACAAACAGCTTAGCCTGGACTCTTTCTTTGTTTCTTTCTTTCTTCGTCGTTTTAATTTGTTCAATTCATCTGCATCTTTTCTCAATTGGCCTGCTGCTTTAAAAATGTAAACTTTTATGACTTTTTCTCATTTTAACAAAAAGCCATTTTTGCAAACTCCTCCTGGGCTGCTGGGCCAATCAGCAAAAAAATGAGTCAGCATCATCTACAGACTTTGCTGATCTAAAAATTTTGATTTGTAAATCAAACAAATCTGTTTGGATTTTACATGCCAATCAATTTTTATTGAAATAACTCATTTTCTAAAATGTGTGATATCTCATGAACGCATTGAGATATCAGTGTGAAAACTGAGACACAAATTCTTGAGAGTAAAATAAGCTAACATAATAAACCACATTGCTTTTCACCACTAGGGAGCGTCACAAATGCAAAAAAAGTTTATATCCCATATTTGGCTGCATGGTTTTGGACAGTTGTGTGTTTTACATGATCTTGGGTCATAACTCAGTCAATGTATGAATTTTGGTAATAATTCCTTAAAGTGTGTGTGTCTTATCACAACAAATCGAAATTTCTAGACATTTCACCATCCATACTAAAAAAAAACAACAGCTGTTCGTCCTACAGAGCTGAAATTTCTTTAGCACATCTGCTGCATTGTGACTAAAGTTTGTTGCTTGAGTGTAAACAGGTGTGCCAGAGATGGAGCAGAGCTTCACCAGCTGTATCCCATCAAAAAAAATCTAGACGGCTCTGACACGTGCACCTCGCCTGATCTTAGTGCTACTGTTCAATCATCCTGCATTCCAGCCCTCTCTAGTAAATTTTGTCATTGCAATTTTCTTCAGACAAACCCTGTTTCACCCTTTCCAACAGTTCTGTACATACAATATGTGATGTACTGTGCATCTGGCCGATCCAGTTTAGAGAAAAAAATGTCAAGTGTTCTATTTCCAGCTTCTTATTTAAAGGGTGTGTCCATTTTTCTTAGGTTTTTAGAACATTATTTAGCCTCCCAGTAGTGTTCCTTATGTATTCAAATCTGTACATTAAAGTTTTGGTCTAAGTATTTATGTTTTAGTATCAATATGTTATTTTCCCAAGCCCTTCTAAAAAGGTTTTCCCACCTGACCTGACAGAGGTTTCTGCATGATGATACTGCTACATATAAACCCGCAACACACATGAAGTTGCACTTTCAGGGGACAGTTCACCACAGAATCAAAAACAAATATGTTTCATCTTACCAGTGGTGCTATTTATCCACCTAGATAGGTTTGGTGTGAGATGCCAAATTTTGGAGATATCAGCCGTGTAGATGTCTGGTGCCATTTAGTTAAATTATACTGGAGAGAAGGCAGTACTAC
>JAJHUR010084833.1:0-51094 GCA_027495735.1 Lutjanus campechanus
GTTCTGTAACAAGCCCACTCCAGCCTGTGTGTGTGTGTGTGTGTGTGTGTGTGTGTGTGTGTGTGTGTACATGCATGCCCATACACATGCTTCTGTCATGACTCACTCAAAACAAGGACGCGCAACATAGCTCACGCTGCATCAAAAAGCGACTAATCCAACACGTAGTAGAACTCAAACAGCACCATTAGCTTCAGATGGAGGACATGGAGAGGCTCTGCTCTCTTACAGTCCAGCTCACTGTAACTGCAGATCAATATCACAGGTATGTACAGTCAAACAGCAGAACATCGTGTTCTACTGTATGTACACATATGCAAAGTACACATTGCACACACACAGACCCACAGAGCACAAATTAACATGCTTATCCCCCCGGCCGCTCCTTGCTACGGTCCAAGAATTTTAAACGAGCACTTGCTGTAATTTTCTTGTCTTTGGAACAATCTTTTTTTTTTTTTTTAAGAGAAGGCTGACCCCGAGCCAAAGCTAAGTTTTCTTTTCCTGCCGGAGCACCTGAGATGTTTTTGTGCGTACAGTTGGACGAAATGGAAAGAGAAGCACACATCACTAGTTTTCCAGCTGCGTTTCCCTCCTGATGTCAACATGCGTAGTCAAAGCAGAATTAAAATTCAAGCCTTTTTAAAAAGGGACAGTTTCAGAAATCATGACCCGGCTACTCAAGAACATCCACAGACCTTGCTGTGAGCAGTTTCATGTAAGAACTATTTTGTTTCTAGTAAAAAGAAAGTAGTTTTGCTAGAATCTAGGGCATCCCTCTAACAATCGACTAAACCGTTAGTTGGTGCAAAGAGTCCTAGATGACCACGATTTCATTTATTCGTTAGTCGCAGAGAAAAATAACACCTCAATTGCTATTTTGGAGCTGCGCATTACTGCTATGCCTGGGTTACTGTTGCTACACGCACCTTTTTTCTGGCACAATACTGTTAACTGTGTTGTAGCCACCATTAGCATGTTAGCTCAGTTAGTGGGCCTATGGGATATAGCCTCTTCAACGAATGAAGGCCGGTTTACAGGGAATACAGCACCTGCTGAGATTTAACGTTACAGTGGCTCAACGGGGACGAAAAAGACACGGCTGGTTTAGATGGGGACAGGAGGTGTGAAGCAGTTGAGAAGCAAGTTGTAGCTTAAAAACTTAATCTGTAAGCGTATGTCATCCACAGTGTTGATAGGTCAGCGAGTCTTTGTTTTTTGAGAAGCTGAAAGTTATTTATTCTTGTGTTTTAAGTAACGGCTTGCGTTGTGCCTCAAGAATATATATTTAAATGATTATATTTATGCACTACAACTACTTTACTATTAGTTTAAACTGAGGACCACTGGTCAACAAGGAAAATTAGTTGGAGGCAGCCCTCACAGATTCTACCTTTGAAAGAAAGTAGTTCCTACATGAAACTGCTCACAACAAGGTCTATGGATTATCTCGAGGAACTGGGTCATAATTTGCTGTTGAGTTTTTCGAATGTCTTTTTTCGGTGCATTAAGCACCACAGGCTGAATGCCATTTTAGTTCCATTATACTGAAGAGGAGGCAGACATCTCTCTCGCTGATGTCTCCAAAACTCTTCAAACAGGATGATGTATCACATGTACAGAGATGGTTCGTATTTTAAAATCTGTGAACAGACAAATTTTTACTCTTGCTACTTGTATTTCATTTAAGAAAATAATAATTAATAATAATAAATACCAGCTAATACACTCAACCTTTCTTATTTAATTTCAAGCACCACTGTCATAGAAATTAAATGGAAATAAGTTAAACAATCAAGGTTATTCTTGCCACCCCTCTCTCATATTTCATGACCTATAGACATTACTGCTATCTACTTTACGGTCTGGAGCTGTTCCTATAATGTATCATCTTACATGTTAATGGACTGTCGACTGTAAATTTTTTGCCCTCCAGTACTTCGGTACGAAATGGAAGAAATGAAATGCTAGGTGACTCCCTAAAAAGCGTTCAAGCTTGGCATTACAGCGCCGGCCAAAAACCACCGCTTACTCATGACTATGGCTCGATTTATGAAAATCCTCCATAGGAAAATCAGCCAAGAGCAACGCCACCATTAAGAGCTTGAGGCAGGCATGGTGGTATAGTGGCAGGGTAATGATTTTTTTTTCTTTTGGACTGGCACACACACTCTGAGCAGGACACTGTACAACTTTCTTCTACATGCTGGTGCTTTATTATGAAACTTAAATTGTGTCGCAAAATTCAGTGCAGTTAGTTTGCAAGAGACGATGCAAAGAGCTCAAGGAAGGAGACAGAGTCTTTGGAAGGTACTGAAGCCCCCTTGACTATTTGTATATTTTGTGGTGTTTACCAATGTTACTAAGGCCTTTGTATAGTTTGAATATCATTTCCTCATGATGCATCCTGTCATGTTTTTATGAGCTTCTTTGGAAATCATTTCCATATTGTTCTACAGATCTGTGCTTCCTCAGAATTGTCTCTAACACTTCCTCAAATTTCATGCTCAGGTTACAGAAACTTTTCGGTTGATTACACCTGTGTTTTGTACTAAATCACGTCCACACATTTGATTTGGCCTCAAACGACCTCCTGTCAAGTTGTAAGGACTTTTTGACACTTAAAGGAATCTAGATGATCTGTAACTCAGTTTTAAGGGTCACTGCATGTATGATTCATACTTCATTTTAAAATGCTGTAGTTGTCCTCATCATGTCCTTGATTTCACTTTAAGCTGATTGTGTGTAGACTGGCAAAAGCTATTCATCCATCACTGTGTTCAGCTTATATCGCAAAGATAAAATCAGACTTAGAAAATGTGTGTGACCATAGTAGGCGTAGAGGCACGTGTGTGTGGGTGTGTGTTATTTTAGCTCAAAATCTCTGACATGCACCTGTCAAAAAGTACACAAATATAAAACAAACAACCTGTGTATCTGAGTCAAGAACATCAAGAACATATAAAAAAAATTCATTGTAGCATCATATGGCAGCAAAACAGATTTCAATCACATTTTAGAATACATTCACAGACGATTTAAAGGGACAGTTCACCTCAGAATCAAACCTCATATTTTTCCTCTGGCCCGAAGTGCTATTTATCCATTTATATTGTTTTGGTGTGAGTTGCTCAGTTTTGGACATAGATATGTCTGCTTTTTCTCCAGTGTAATGGGACTAAATGGCACTTGGCTTTGGTGCTCAAAGCGTCCAAAATACATTTGAAAAATGCAACAGCAATGTCTCTTTCCTGAAATCATGAACTGGTTGATCAAGACAATCCACAGACCTTGTTGTGAGCAGTTTCATGCGGGAACTACTTTCTTTCTGTGGCTGAATCAACCGAAACTACTTTCTTTCTCCTAGAAAGAAACTAGTTCTTACATAAAACTGCTCCTAACAAGGTCTGTGGATAATCTTGAGTAACCAGCTCACGATTTTGGGAAAGAGACACTAGTGTTGAATTTTTCAAATGTATTTTTTGGTGCTTTGAACACCACAAACTGAGTGCCATTTAGTTTCAATTACATTTGAGAAAAGGCAGACATCTCTACGGCCCATATCTTCAAAACTCAGCAACTAACACCAAAATTATCTAGATGGATAAATAGCACTTAAAGTAAGTTGAAAAATATGTTATCTTGATTTTGGGGTGAACTGTCCCTTTAAGGTTGACAGTATGCTCCAAATGAAATCAAATTTGGCATGTTTGCACGGCATTTTTATTATCATTATGAATTTGGAAAGGCCCCGCAGTGCTGTCACCTGCAACTGGTCAATAATATATTGTGGCTTATTTTTTCCCCCCAGTTCTTGTGGTTTTATCCCATCATGGTTCTTTCCACTGCCACACACAAGCTCATCCACCTGCCATGGACGTCATTAAACAAACACAAGTCAAGTCACAACAACTGTCTACTAGCTGATTAACAGCCTTTGCAAACACGTCATTTAATATTCAATTTCATTTGCAGGATCCTGGAGCCACAACAAACAACGTTCTCATATACACAACGCACGCTGACAACACTCACACAGACAGACAGACGCAACAAAACAGGTACATTTCTGTTGAAAGGTTGAATAAGAAAAAGGTAGTACTTACTACAAAACTACTGTTAACTTTTTCTAAAATGCGTTTTTCGTTTAGTGCCATTGCTTCACCTTTTCTTTTCTTCACTCGTTTCTTTTCCAGCTTTTTACAGGCGTACATCTTACCGGTGGCACGTACTTGGCAGGCACAAACCTGGAAAACAAGGAGCGAGGAAACATGATCGCACACACATGCACATAAAAACACATGCTTTAAAAGTACAACTAATGGAAGTTAATGTGTCATACCACAGATTCCTCCACCCAACATTAACGGAGCGGGGACATAAACAGCACTGCATTAACTAACTGTTAAAGGCTACTGGTAGCTGCTTAAATCATTAACATCTCATTTCCCAACTTGCTGTGTAAGAGAACATAATGCTGGCTCAGTATCCATCATAAAAACACCACCGTGGACTGTCAGTTATTTCTACTTTACTCCTGTGACACTCACCTCGCCAAATCCACCTTTTCCTAGTACTCTATAATGTCTGAAGGTATTTTTGGTTACTGGTTGCCTGCAGGGATGGAAAGACGAAAGAGAAGTAGAAAGAGAGAAATGATAAAGAGGGAGGGACAAAAAGAAACATAAGTTATGCCATTTTCTCAGACCATGTGATGTTGCAGACAGAGTAATGCTCTAATATATTATTAATCCACCCTAATGACTGCTGTTTCCAGCCTGCTTCGGTTACCCAGCCATTATGCAAAGCATCATCAATTATTTACCACTCACACAGAAACACTGATTGGCAGCACCACCTTTGTGTTTCAGTGCACCTTCCCGGCTACCAGTCTGTATATACTGTATACTGGAGTGTTTGTTTTAAGGTTGTGTATTTGTGTGGTTTTTTTTTTATGTAAGCATTTCTTCTGTTATTCATTAACATAAGGTTATATATTTTTTTTTTAAATCTATATTAATTAATAATTTACTTTATTATCTATATCTCTTAGAGGTAATGATCTGCCCTAAAAAAAACTGTTCAGATATGTACTAGAAGTTTAAAATGCCACTCCGATCTCATTTGGGATTTTGATGATATTCATTATATACTGTATATATTTATCATTATAAGACAACATTGATTAAACACACTGTTCACCAAATATTTTTTTGACAAATAACTTAAACCTACTACATGGAGTTTTTAACTGGTTATGAAACCGTCTCAATCTATCACTGATAACCTCTACATGACCAAAATGAGCGAACAAGACCATCTGTGACAAGATCGGCTTTTTCTATACAGCTGCTCTTAACGTTTGCCACCTGGTCAGACTCTCCTTGAAATCAGATGAAACAAGCTTGTGTTCACATTTTCAAAGGAAAAGTTACAGTGATTAAGTACGTTAGCCAATTAAAAAGAAGCAGGAGTAGATTTTTATTTAGACAATTTTATTTTAGACGTCATATTTTGCAGTTATTACAACGGAAACACTACAGCTTTTGTCCACTGGAGCTTCCAAAATCAATATCAATCAATCAATATGAAAATTGAGCTTTAATAAGCTTTAATTTTGAGCTTTACTGATTTTACTCTTTGCATTTAAGCAGGCAGCTCACTTAATGCCCCAAAAGTATATGTATAAATAAATAAATTAATATCATAAACATGCAACTAATGGCTTAAACTGACAACTAGCTCGACTAGGAGAATCTTCAGTCGGGGAGAGCCTTAGAATGATGCAATTTTAAAAGATCAGAAGTGTATTTTTAATGTAAGAAAAAGCAATGGTTTGCATGTCTGCTTTACTGAGTGTGTAATCTGCAGTGACTACCCACCTCTCCAACCATTTCCACTGCAGGAAGCGAGAGAAGTACATGGACTCCTGGTAGGAGGAAAATGGAGCTCCACTCAGATAATCACGAACTATTCTGCAGGGAGGGAGGGAGAAAAAGGGTTGATCATCATTTAATAACAAGGTAATAAAGATGGAACAATGCACATGAAATAAACAGACCGAAATAAACAACAAAATAAACAGAAAAAAAACGAGCACGTGTAAGATGTTTCCACATCCTCCAGACAGACAGAAAGCTGGCCTGCGCTCCCCAGAGAACGCCTTTTAACCTTTACAATGACTACAAACACACACACACACATCCTCTTTATCTGACTAACCCCTGAATCACATATTATGCGTGCATGTTTGTGTATGTTTGTGTGTTTGTGTGAGTGTTTAGGCATTGCCAGCTGTGTTGCGGTTCAAAGCCGCTCTCAGTGGAAAGACTGAAAAAAAAAGCTGAGTGCCGATACACCAGCGTGAAAAAAGAAAAATGCCTTTGAACAGAGACATTCCACTCAGCTCAACCAGGAAACAGGGGATTTTGGGGAAACCGGTTCTTACTGAGCAGGAGGCTGAGCGGAACATCTAATCTCACCTCACCTCACATGTGAATCTGGGTGTGAGTCTGTCTGAATTTATGCCATTATGACATACTGTATATTCAGACATAATCAGCCCGCTGAAAAAGCGCCTACATTTTGTGAAAGTCCTGCCGTAGCTCGAAGGACTGAGGTAACTGACACATGTGATGACACAAAATAAAGTTCCTTGAAGAAATGAGGGGGTCGTGACAGGTCACGGCTCCATCATCTCCTGACCATACGTCACTTCTCTCAGAGTTGTAAGAACATGCCTCTTTGACATGACCCCGCCAGCCTCTGATAACAGTGTCCTTTTTCACTGCTTTGACTACAGATGTTGTTAGACTTGAACAAAACATCCTCTCTGACACCGTCGCACCAAACAGACGAGAACTGAACTGTACTGACACACGTTTACACTTGCTTCAAGGGCTGTGGCAGAAAAATAACACAGGTCAGCAGAAATGTTGCGGTTATTACAGCACGTTAAGACTCTCCTGTCCTTGGTGTCGGTGTTATCCACAGATAACATATTGAAATGGATAAAGGAGCCAAATACCAGAGGGGAACTTTGACATCAGTACACCACAACGGTGGCTCCGACTCTTTGATTAGGTGTTTGGTCCTTTCTCTTTAGTCAGCAGGCTTTCATCCTGGATCTAGAGGTAAGACTGAATACATTCAGCACAACACCAGTGCTTCTACTTTATCTTAATTAAAGCAAAGAGTCACTTGATGTTTGATATTAGATGTAGCTTCTGTTATTTAAGTGACTGTGAACAAGTTGAGACCATGAGCTTCCATTTTGGCCAAATACTACATATATTTTAACACTGTTAAACGTAATTATTGTGTTACAAAAAATACCACCAATATATAGAGCCTTCAAAAAATGATGGACTACAGTGAAAAAAAATTGTGAATTTAAGTCACTATAAAAAAGATGAAAATATGAAAATGTGTGATCTAATTTTTATTGAATATTAGTTATCACCTGAGGACAAGAAAAACAAGCTGCCAAAACAAGTTTCAGATGCATTATCAATAGCATTATGATTGACAAACAATAAGGGCCTGTGGAATTCAGAGTCCATCTCGCTGCTTTATGTAGCAGCAGAGAGACTGAGTCAGAGGCCAGAAGTGAGGACTTGTACCACATAATTACCTTAAGACAGGCGTGTCAGAAAAGCTGAACCTGTTTTACACGTCTGCATCTTTAAAAAAAGAAAACACCTCTCCGTGGATATTGGTTGATATGGGAGAAGATTTTCTATAATTCTACTGGCTTTAAAGTCCATTGTGTAAGATTTATGAGGATCTATTGATATGTTATGGCAGAAAAGTGTATTTTCATTAGTGTATAATCACCTGAAAACAAAAATCCTTTTAATAGTTTTTGTTACCTTGGACTTAGATATCTACAGAGGGCATGGGATGTGAATTTTCAAATGCTACAATGGCGATATTCTTATCCTAAATCTAACAAAACATCACTTCTCATACCTAATCCTGACCGTCCCAACCAACAAGGGCAACGAGTTCCAGCAAACCAGAGGCTGAGTAGGGAAGGTCACGCCCTCACGTCGTAGGATTCAGACACACTGGTCCTTTAAAAATATCTAGTTATCTAGTTGGTGCATCCCTAACAAAACCAGTAGCACTTGTATTAGCCAATAATCTCGCACAGAGGCAACCAAACACGTTATTTCACAATGCACAGAGTCATAATCCAAGACACTAACATTATAACACCACTTTTGCATTTGTCTAATATTACAGCCTTCAAAAGGTGAAACACATTCTGCCCACTGCTCTTTTTCTCCAAGAGAAAAAAGATTTGACACCTGGAATCAATAATATTAGTTTGGTATTTGTTCAAAAGTTTTTTTTTAAAAAGGGCCGTCACAACATTGTGCATAATCATTAATTGTAGAAGGCCGCAGACTATTTCAGAGGTGAGCTGTACAAAGTCTGAACTACAGCAGATATTACACCACCACTACTTTCTCTCCTGCTGACCAGTGTGATCCAAACCTCCTCTGCCAGCCTCCAACACATGACTGCAAACTAAAGTTACAGCAGATATCCCTCCTCTACCACCCAAATGTTGAAGAGATGCTCATATTTGGCAAGGAGATTTTCCTTGACCATATTTTAAAAATTACTTCATCATGAAGGAGGATGAGGAAAGCTGCCTGCGGTTACCAGCAGCCCTGGGGTGGCTGTTCTTGGCAGAGGGCTCGAGAGTAGAGAGTTTCCACAAGGGGAGCACCCTCTGCTGTGTAAGAGAAAACTGAATTATGTCATCATGGGACCCAGCTGCCCAATACAAGATGAACATCCACCTATCCTTTTCAGAGGAAGTGAAGTACAGCATGAGTTCCTAAACATGTATTTTGAAGCTCAATTAAAAATCATTAGAATCCACTGCAAAGTGCTGGTTTAACCTGTAACATCAAAGATCCTTTGAAATCCTTAATAATACACAGCTCATGGTTGAAGCGAGTTGTTTCCTCCTGCCTCCTCCTCCTCTGATTCGTGATAGCTCAGGCAGGTTGCAGAAACACTGCAGGACTGTTATAAACATCTACTCCTGCTAAAAGATTACTCATGCTTTCTTACAACTCACAAACATTAACTCATTCAGAAAAGCCCTGCATTAATTTGAACTCTAATTAACGTGGACTTGGCAAACTAAAGCAGTTATTCCAGCTCGGGATAGAAATTCCAAAAGAGGACACCGCAGCTGTTGTGCTGTTGTCAGAGAAGCGAGTATTTCAACTCAGCTTCCTTAATCTCCGATGGCATATCATGATCAATTCCTGATATATTATAGTAAATATAATCTAGATTTCTTCTTTAGGGACGGCGTACATTTTTCCCATTATCAAGTTCTGTCTCAGATTTGTCAGGCGATGGCCTGAATGACTGAAGTTTCTCAGCTCAGGCTCTCAACCACGTGCATTTACCAGGTCAAAGGGCTTCTCTCATGTCTTACAAGACCAAACCGGTCCCGGACACTTTAAGAAAGAGGCTCCAGAAAGGCAGGAGCCTAGCAGTGCCTGGCTTGGAGGCGAGCCTCAGACAGACACCACTGGGAGTAGAAATAAACACAGCTACAATATGGCTTTTGTTACAACTAAGAGAGGAAAAGAAAAGAGGAGAAAAATCAGTGCACGGACCTTTGTCAAGACTTGCGATACAGAAAACACCATGTACTGAAGGCCACGCTTTACTCTCAGTATGGCATAACCCCTCTGTTCCACTGCAGCAGAAGAAAAACCATGAGTGAGCTAATATATTTGTTAGTGGGTGTGTGGCTCTGCCAAAAGTCACGTTTCCACGTGCAGCACCATGCTTTCCTACAGGCTCTCCCTCCGAGAGAGAAAAAACTGAGTAAGCCCCGGGTTAGGATTACATATCGGAATAAGAAAATTAAAGAATATAAAAATTCCACAGCGGAATATAAATAATAATGATAGTGGAAGGAGTGATGACCGAACTTGAACAGGAATCCCATTCAAAAAAAGTGTTGCTGCTGCTTTCAGTAACACAAACACGTGCCTGTGTTGTTCTGTGTTTGTACACTCTGCTGTTTTCTCTCCTTAACACTTTCTTTCCATTTCTCCTCACTTCTCCCAAGTTCTCCCTTTTGCTCTCCTTTCATGACTCTCAGCGGGCTTTCTACCTCAGCCCCTGTTGCTGGGCTTTCTGCTGGCCTAACACTTCCTCGCTCACTCCGTTTTCAATCCCGTCGGGAAGCCTGAATGGAGCAGACGCTGTGATTCCCACACCACAAAGCGTCGAGCTTCAGTGTTATAATTCAGCGCCGTCTCTCTTTCTAACACCATTTCTCTGCCCTCCCCAGTGCCCTTTTGACTGCTCAGAGGTGTTAAAATAGAGATGCGTGCAGAAGGGAAGGAAACACGGCCAACAGACCATGACCCGAGATGTCAAAGAGAGAGGACAGGTGTGTGTGTTTGTGCGTTGTGTTCATCTTAACCTCAACCACTGATGTTTTCCAGCTTAAGTCACACACAAGCCACCACCTTGCCCAGTTCAAACTCCCTCTACCTCATCAGTGTTTGTCTACTTTCTCACACACACACACACACCTCTTGCTATGTTTCCACACAGCTCATGTTGTCACCTTCCAGACACTGAAGCAAACCTGTCGGGCACACAATAATGACGCTAAATGAATAAGCTAAAGACAAAACACACAAAACTATTGCTCGAGATTAGTGGTTATCAACCTTTTCAAGTCACAAGCCCCAAGAATAATCAGGTTGGTGATCACCACCCTGACCCCCTTTTGCCCAAGAAACTCTATCACAAAGACCATTGCTTTGACTCTCACAAAAACAATCGTAAAAACAATTCCCCACTCTAAGATTCAGCCTCATTTCCCATCATGTAATGGACCGAGTAGTTTGTTAAGTTTCCTATTTTATGTTACAAAATGCAAATGTTTTTCATTAGTGCTCGCATCTGTTCAGAACATGCTGGTTTATGTTGGTGATTGTCATTTTTGTGCTAGTTTACAGTTTTAACTGTCAGTGAGGTGGCTGTTACAGGTGAGCTGTATGTTCCATATTTATGAGTGCTTGAACCGCATATTTACTACAGTATCTTTCAGGGGCTGATGTTGGGAGCTCCATACTGGCTCTCAGCATCACCCCAAGAAATTTTCTCATGACCACCTCTGGGGTCCCAATCCACAGGTTGAGAACCACTGGTCTCGATAACTTGGAAAAATCTAAGCCCAGGACACAAAGCCATCACAGCATCATTATCTGTCCTTCACAGTAAACTTGACCAGCTTTTGAACCAAATGGGTTATTGATTTTATAAATCCAACAGCTCCTGAACAGCTCTCTGTTTTGCTAAACCAGGAGTGCAGGCTGAGAACATAACTGAGTGTTTTCCCAGCCATGATTCCCGCTTCTCCTGAGTTCCTTCTAGCAGATTCCGGTATTCCCCCGGGGGGGAAGCTCAAGTGAATCAGAGGCTGGTCACAGCTTTTCCAACCCAAATCTGCCTGCCTGTGTGGCTTTAAGTTGGTGCTTCACAGAAACGCAGCTGCTGCCAGGACTGAGGTAACGCTGGTTTTCTTGAAGTCTGCTGATTTGATGAGAGGTGGATTGAACTGTACTGTGCATCTCATGTATTGATATAAAAAAATAAAAGAAAATGTTGTACACTGGGGTCACATGTCGTTAGCAATTAATATTCTGCCAAGTCACTGCCAGACAGTTTGCACAATCCAACAAAATGTTTTAAATCAACTCACTGTATATTTGTCAATCAAAAGTACTTTTGAAAGTTGGGCTGAACAACATACAAAATGTATTCTTTATGAACACATAATAAATCTCAATTTTTATGCTTGAGGTTTCTGCCGGTTAAGAGGGAGTTTTTCCTCACCACCGAGTCCAAGTGCTAGCTCACGGTGGGAATTGGTGGGTCTCTGTAAATAATATAAAGACCTGCTCTAAATGAAAAGTCTCCTGAGATAACTTCTGTTACGATTTAGCTCTATATGAATAAAACTGACATGACTTTACTCACATCACAATTCTCCATAAATTGTGAAAATTCCCTTTAATTAAACTGAGAAAATCTAAAACAACCAATGATATCAAACCAGAATTTAAGCCAACCAATCAGCACTCAGTACAGTTCAGACCAGGGATGTAACAATAAATCGAATATCGCAATTAAAAAAATGTCCCAACAATGTGCCGCACCAAACTAAAACAATACCTAATGTGGTTTTAGATGGTTAATTATTTTATAAAAGGTACACTGCTGCATTGTTTTTGTTTTGCATAATTCAAACATACGTTACTAGAAACAATTCATGCCTTTTTTTTTTGCACATGCTTATGTCATAGCTGGCTCTGTTTATTTTATTTTATTAAAGAGGGGGAAGCAGAAGCACTTTAAGAAAAAAAATCTATACGATTAAAAAATGCTGTACACATCAGCTTTATTATTTAATAAAGGACATTTTTCCAAGTTGTTTCCCTTTTTTAAAATATTGCAGTGAATATTATATCAAGGACTTTTTTTAACGTGATTTTATCGTAGCTTGAGTTTTTGATATCTTTACATCCCTAATTCAGACATCAACAATCTTTAACTGCTCATACTGTAATTAATCAACACAAACACAGCAGAGGTGAGGCAAAACAAGACAAAATATAGAAAATAAATTATAATGCACTGACATATATAGCAGTAATAATTAAATTTATCAGTGCCAAGGTAAATGTGACAACATATCATGACATACATGAAACAATATATCATTCAGCTTATGTCCAGGGTCACAGAAACTAAGTGTGACAGAGGTAAATTATTGAGCTAATACAAAGTTACATTGAGGTGTGTGAATGTGTGTGTGTGCAATGAGAAGTACATTTGGGGTAATAATCCCCAGTCTGTTTGCTTCTCCTGGCTCTCAGAGCAGGAAGCAGAAACACCTGCAGGAGTGTGTGTATGTGTTTGTAAATCTGTGTTTGTGTGAGTGTGTGTACGGGGAACACTGAGGTGGCTGTTGTTTTCATGCCAGCCATCCGGATGCTCTTTCTGCCCACTGCTCTTTTTCATTCGCCTCCACTGTGCGTGTGTTTGTGTGTGTGTGTGTGTGTGTGTGTGTGTGTGTGTGTGTGTATGTGTGTGTGTGTGATACTGCGCTCCAGGTGCCAGCTGCCTCATCATCACTAGTGACAGGGTGCACTGCTCCACACAGTCTACAAACACACACACTTTCTGAAGGAACAGGATTCTGCTGGTGCCACTGCACTTTGACAGCCAGATTCAATCATAAATAAAGACAAAAACACAGAGTCTTTACGTTGTTCTAACAAACAAACATTTCATAATAGACTTATCACAATGATCACAGTCACAAAAACTATAAAAAGCCAGATGTGTGGATGAGATCGAGACTTACTTGGTGCAGTCATTGAAGAGCTCCTTACACGGACTTTGCTCCAGCCTCTCTCGACACCCAGCGACCACATCCTGCGGTATGTCTGGCAGATGGGCCGCCGACTTGAGGGTTACGGAGAAAAAGACAGTAGGTGAGGCAGGCGGACAGACAGAGAGGGACAGACACAAAGTGAGACTATGGTGTCATGTGGTTCCAGACTGTCAAGGCTAAGAAAACAGATCAAAACATTATCAGTGGGCTCATCGCTGTCTGTTTGTGAACCTGTGTACAGTCTTGGCTGTGGTCACACCTCAGCTGTCGGGTCAAAACAAACTTTGGTTCCTTCTGTCAGTTTGGTCCAGTTCATTTTGGGCGGGGAGAGCGCTGTAAACTCTTTTGACGAACAAAGTGCACCAAGCTTAAAAATAAAGGTCTTTGTGTGGTTGTGGTGAGAACACAAGGGAAAACCACAAGAGTGAGTGATATGGGTGACACATTCATACAATCAGAGCACACAAATAAGGCTCTCCTCCTGAAGCACAACTCAAGTTTTTGTAACCATCATCCAGCCAAAAGAAATCAACATAAATGAAAAGAACATTTTACTAAAAGTTACATCCATTACATACTCGTAGACAGGACAGCAAAACAAAAAATGAACCTCATTCTCAACTTCACCAAGCTCACACAAACAAAGTCTGTCCTCCCCTGGAGCGGCATTAAACCTACCAGCCTCTAGGGCTGATGGTAATGTTCCTGAACGTAACTGTGCACAGAGGCATCTTTTGTCTTTTGTTTAGATTACACTTCACATGAGGTTCTACGGCGTAGATATTCTTTAGAAAACAAAGCTGTAATTTTTCTTCTCACAAAATAAAAGGAGGTGCTAGAAAAGCACATGTCACTAATATTGAGGGACAATTACACATCTTTGGATTCACACACTGGATAAAGTCCAAAATGAATAAATTCACATATGTCCACCACATATGATATGTGATGTAAATCTGTTAAGTCATTAAAAATGTAAATGCAATGATAGCATAAAATGTTATAATGTTTCTCCTCTCAGTGCTCCATTAAAGTATGACAGTTTATGTACATTAATGTCCTAAATGAACATGTTCATGTTTTTGGCGAACGGTGAACTGAAGAGATCAGATTAACAGCAGTCACGTCGTCAGCTGATAAACAAATTCTGATGCAGACTCGTAGCAGAGAGAGGAGCATGAGTGTATGTATGAGTGTATGTACCAAAGTGTCAACATGATATGAAAACTTCATTTGATCATGAAGTGTATTACTGGGCTACACTGCACACTCGAGTCTCTGTTACAATGAGAAAGACAGACAGAACTGCTCGTCTCCTCTTTCTCATTTCTCTCTTCTCCTCTATGAGGTGCTATGCAGCATTATGGTGTGCTCAATTTAAACTGGAAAGTCAGAATTTCAGAGTTCCCAGTTAGACATTTCAATAGTGTGTTGGTGTTCAAGTTTGCTGTCTGCTGTGGTGTAAAACATTCTCAAATTGATGTAAATTGTTCTAAATAACTATAAATCCAAGTTATCTGCCTATTCAATAAATACTAAAGATATGAAAATCGTGCTTCATTTAGTATGTTGTTATTATATACACCTCAGCGTCCCTGGTAGGAGGAGATTCTATTTAAAATTAAAAATTAGTTCAAAAATCTAAATCGTGAACTCTGCAGATGAACTAGTTCATTTTCTTCTCTGTGAGCTGAACTTTGAAGCAGCTCTAGTGAAGTGTGAACTTAAACAACACTGCTGTTGTGTGACCTCTCTGGACAGGCACTTATCTTGAGCGTGGACCCTATGCTTCTGTTTTTCACAAGCACTGTAGTCAAGTATTTACTGCGTTTGGATGTGCTTTTGTAAACTTTGAACATAATTAAACAAAGAAATAAACCATACAGACATTAAAAACTAACAGGCTTTCAAAATGACGCAGTTCAATGAGATGAACAACTGTAAGACTGAAGATGCACTTTTGCAAATGTGAGCTAATATTATCTTAAACTAACATAGTCATTTTTTGTCCATATTGGTCGACTCAGTTATTAAAGTGAGCATGTGTGCGTCTTACCCCATTATTAAAGTATGTGTCTAAAACATTCAGTCCACAGTCCCTCCTCTTCTCATCAGGAGCTAGCTGGTACATGGCCTGTCGGAGAATAGAGAACAGAAGTGTGAACATCCGCAACAGCAGCGTAGGAAGCTATACTCATTCAGCCATCTTTAATATCTCTCCAAATAAGGTCAGACAGAGAGAGGGGCAGCAGGAGACACAGAGAAAGGTGGGGCAAGCAGGAAGAGACGGAGAGAAGAAGAGGGCAGGGGGTTAATGAGAAACAAGAGGAAGAAATCAAAATAGAAATGAGTGTGGGATGGCAACAAATAGAAAAATGTTGCCCGTGACAAAACATCTCATCTTAGTCAAGGCAGCAAATTGGCAAACATGTTCGTCTTCACGCTTCGCCCGTTACATCTGTCACCTACCAGGCCTCAACTTTCTCCCCATCGCACCATCACAGATTGTGTTTTTGGTCAAATATGGCCGTAAGCAGGGAGAAGGTCTGGACTTTGACTGTTTCGAGCCGAGTGTTTTGTTTGAAAACAAGGTCGGCGGAAAGGAATGGGACCAAGCTGAACTACTACGCATCACAGCCAAGGCATGACGTCTCGAGTGGGACTCCCAGCACATGTTAAGCACTAAAATGCTGTTCGTTTCATTTCTTGTATTTCTGTCAGTCAATGTGAGTATGTGTCACTCCCAGTGTGCAGTACCTATGTGCCTGTCTGCCTACCTAGAAAAAGACTAATGTAGGTTCCTATTAAATAAGCATGATTCCCCCCTGTTTTCCTTTCTCGCATACCTCCAGGGGCCGAGACACAAGCTCGGGCCTGTGTTTGCCTGCTCACCCAGGGGACCTGCCTCTGACGTGGGCTTGACCTCATGGAGGAGTGCATGGAGGAAGAGGAGGGGTCTGCTCTGACAGCCTGTCTAAGTCGCTAATCACCCCCTACGCCCACCCCACCCACCACCCCATGCTGCTGCCAAGAGCAGGCAAAGGACCAAGCTCTGACTTTCCTCTCCTATTCCTCGCTCTGCGGGGCCTGATTCAGGCCAGTCTCATGGGAGAAACCAGAGAGACAAATCAGAGACTGAGACAGAGAAACATGGACAGACAAGTAAAAGGGGACGTGTGAAAGAAGAACAACAGAGAATAAGCAGAGCAAGAGTCAAGAGTAAAAAAAAAAAAATCTTACCACAGCATCCATAAACTCGATGCAGCGCTTCAGCTCTGGCCTTGTGTCACAGTACTGTCGGAATAACAGCCGACCAATGGGCTGCTTCTCACATAGACTGGTGTAGTCCCTCTCTGAGAGGATGAGAGGAGAGGAAAACAAGGAGGGAGACAGATGAAGAAACGTCATTACACGAGAACTGAGGTTTTCAAAGTGGGAGGCGATCCTCCCCATGGCAGCTCCAAGCAGTAATGGAATGGAAGTGAAAAATATTACAGAAGTCATATTAGTTATCAAAAGGTGATCTTATCAAAAAAGTCTTGTCGCCTCCATCAGTAACTTCTTTGACTCTTTTTGCTTTTTTTCCAAACACATGTGCAGCTTGGATTGAATCAGTTTGACTCAGTGAGTCAACCCACCACAGCAGAGTTTGCACCTGCTTGATGGTGTGTACTTCACTGATACACGCTCATGATCAAAGTCCCCCATTATTTCGTTATCTAAAAGCTTTTATTATGAAGCAGTAAAATCAGGAAATGCTGGGTTTTCATTAGCAGTAACTTAACATGACTACCATACAGCTGAAAGTGAACACGAAACAGAAAAATATAGCAGACACCTAAATATACACGCAATGCAGTAGAGAAACGTAAATTCAAACAGAGATTCAGTCAGAAGCTACAAAAGAACTGAGAGCTGAACACACAAGCATTAAAAAACGTTCTCACTGCTCTCCTGCACACGAGTTGAATCTCATCTTTCCAGCACACATAAGAAAAAGGAAAACTCATCTACTGCTGGCAATGGAGAAAGGGTCAATTACCTATTTTTTAGCAGGTTTAGCACTTAAGAAACCCTGCATATAAGTGCTAATTTTAATTTAAAAACAGTATAATAAATGTCTTAGAACAGACCTTTTATTTGGTGCAGTCTGAAGTTATGTCAAACAGCAATATTAGGCTAACTTGGCTCAGTTTTGAGTGTCTATGTGATCAAATAACATAATCATGATCCCCTGGACATCAAGGTATTGAGTAAAACTAATTAAGTAAACTAACAAGGGTTGATGAAGTGTCTTTTCTCATTTTAACCATTCAGGCCTCTACAAATTATTAAAACCAAACAAGCTGAGAAGGTAAAAATCATTCTTCAGTTGAAGTGCTCATAACTCACAGGCAGGCAACCAAAGGGCCACAGTATTGCTTCATATTATCATAAAGCAAAGTTGGGACCAGCACACTACTGCTACTACCTTACTTAGAGAGTTTTAGCGGTAGTTTATTCTATTTGTAAGATTTTCCCTTCTTACCCAAAGTGGCAAGCAACCCATGGATGCCTTTACTATATATCTGTTTCCAAATATCTTTAGGGTTGAAGCGATGAATGATACTATTGAAGGCTGACAGTCATCAACCTCTGAACTCTTTACTGTGATAATATCAGGGTTTGAAAGCCTTCTGTATTTGAGATTAGTGCTTCCACTCAGAGTTGTCATGAAGCAGCAGTTGTTAGCAAAGTTCTGTTTTTGACTTATGGAAGAGAGAAAAAAAGAAGCTGTTGCTTCTGGTCATTATGTTATGTATTCATGTCTCATTGATTAAACCTGCCTGGTTTGGTGAACTACGACGCTTGGTTACATTGGTGGCAGCGGCGTTTCTTCTCTGCAGGCTGCTGATGGTGGAGTCCTTTGAATCGTGCTCGCAAACACTGATGTCATTGTCAATCAAGATGTTTCACTATGAACATCATCACATGCCAATTCAGACATTGCACAACCCTAGCTGTCATGTGCAATTAGTGTAGCGTAGCTAACTAGCTTAACCTCCCTGTATTTGGGACAGATAGCTGCTTTATTTGGAGGTACAAAAAGACACACTCTTCATACCAGAATAATTATCACTGTAATTGTTATCTTAGCATATTTTTCCTGTTGTTTCAAAAGTATGCATCAAGATAACTACATTACTGCGTAAACAAACAACAAGAGCTACAGTCGTAACCCTTTCCTTGCTACATTAGCCTGTGTTTGACTAGCGTCTGTCACAATATCTACTAAGAGGTTTTTTAAGCTGAAACAAGAGCCTAGACTTTTCTATCTTTATTCCAGGATAAATAAATACATATTACTGTATTACATTGTACAACTTGTTGTTTTAACCTATAAAAAACAATTATTTTTCTGCTTAGCATGGAACAACAACATATCCTTTAGTTATTCCCATAGCTTTTGTTGCAAAATAGACAAGAGGTTAAACTTTTACTATCCAGGACAATGGAAGATACCCCCACAACTTAAAATATATAGAGGAAACTCGAGAACTCTTTTCAGTTTTCAAGAAAGACTAATGAAAAACAACCATATAAAGAAGCTAATGAAAGTGGAATAGAGGTTAGCTAAGACAGAGGGCAAAACTTTAAATCTCTTATGCTATATATTAATGCCAAAATTAGTAACTACACCATGTTTCAAAACACAACACACTGCATGTCTGTCTGTGTTTCTGTGTTTGATTGTTTTCTTTCTGTGTCTGTGTCTCCTGTGCAGCTGGCCCCAGCCTATTAGGACTAATGGCGTCCATTTGAGTCATATTTCCTCTGGTGCCAAATGAGGAAGAAGACCCAGGACGTTTTCCATCACTGGTTGACAGTACAGACACACATACACATACAAGACAAACATACAAACAAAAATAGGCCACACACGTTCACGCACACATGCGTACTTGTGAAGAGAGGAGTAGGAGGAGGGATGCATGGGATGAACATTTCTGAGTGGTGACAGCTACAGGACAGCCTCCAGCAGTAAATCAAATCTACACAGCAGCCCTCCCAGCTGCACTGTTTATTACACAGCATTCCCCTCTGCTCTGCAGCTCAGTGCTTCTCGTTCAAACTCACCGATCATATACAACCGCAAAAACAAAGACACCGCTTTGGTGAGCAAACAGTAGAGTGTAGAGATATGATATTTTATTGCTTCCCTTTCCACTGTGTGACCGCTGTGTTTCAAATCTGAAGAACAAAAGCCCTTTCAGAAAATCTCGCTGAGAGATCTTTAACTGTATTGCGTAGCACTTGCCTTCAGACATCTCCTTTCATCTTTGATCAGCAAGTTTTTGGAGGCCTGCTTTGGTGTTTCCCTATCAGCTGCGCTCAGCTGTGAGTTGAGCAGGGAAAGACCCTCACACTCACAGCTGATAAACGCAATTTTAAAGCATCTGTACAGCAAAAATCTATGGAGCAGTTTGTTTGAACAATGGGGTGTTTCACTCCTTTGGTCCGATTCACCTGGCCAGGTAAGTTGTGTATAATCAAATAGTGCCACAACAGCTACTTGTCCACTTCAATGCAAACAAATGTGTTGGCTGGACAGGTTATCAACACTGTGTTCAATAAAGAAACTGCTTGTGAGTCCACGTGACTTCTGTTTATGAGCTGGTTTGTTTGCAATGGGCAGTGTGAACCTAAACAAACCAAATTCAGCAAAGTCAATTTTTCCACTCTGGAAAATGAACTTAGTTTGGCTCTTTTAGTTTCAATCATTAGCATCTGTTCTTCAGTCACCAGAAAGCAAGAGATTACAGATTCTTTATTACAGCTCATATTTTCTCATGGGACTGTCGTTTGTCCCCCTCTGCATACACTGCATTACACCAACACGTTTGAAGACTCTGAGCCTCCTGATAAGGTTTCAGTGTCTTGCTTGAGAACAGGTTTTGCTGTGAGGATTTCAGGGCGGTTTCTAATTGCAGGAAACACCAGCAATTAGATCTCAGCCTCTGCTGAATCACAGCAGAACTGGTAACTCTGTGAGGTGACACACTCAAAATTTGCGTAATAATAATCACAGAAACTATTGTGAAATGTTTTTAAGTGACTGACATTGAGCAACACATCTGACACCAAAATGGTCCATGTGTCACTGCTTGGCAACCAGCATGATGCAAATTAAGAAAACTGATGGATTCATGCTACAGTGATAATATGTTTTATGATACAATTGATACAATTGAACCTTTTGGGACCTGAGCCTGCTTTTGATCAGTTTTCACTACATTTATTTACAGGCTTATAGTGCTGTTCACATGGCTGTTCACTGGTACTATACACGTTTGGGGACAAATTCTAATAATTTTGGCCTGTTAGTCCACAGGTTTTAACATACACAAAATGTATATGAGAAGCAGAGATCTGAATTCCAGAGATACATATAAATCATGTTGATGGAACATTCTGACCCTTCTGTCCAAACTGTACTAAAAAACTAAAAAAGCAAGTTTTATGGATTTTGTTACAGATTTGTGCAGGATTGGGCACGATTGAGTGGCACCAAGCAGTGATCTTGCAGATGCAAACACTTTGCCTCACTTTTCTATTCCCAGTGTGAAGGAGCACCTATTGTGGCTGCAAAACTCAAGAAAAACGTGAAAGCCCGTATCTACTGCCAGTGTTTGGTTTGTCCAGTCTGGGCTACTGTAGAAACTGTCACAGTACAGTTATCTCACAGTTTGATACTATCGCAATACTTGGGTGCTGATTTGATTTGTATTACTTTTCTTCAGATATTGTGATCCGACATTACAATTTATTGCAGTTTTTGTTTGTTTTTTTAACACTAAACTATGGGGAAAAGTTTAGTCATACACCTCTAGAGACAGTACATCGTAAGTCATATTTCCAAAAACAAAGCACATCCCATGTCAGTCAGTCTTTGAGTTTTATTTCATCAGCCTAATTTCTATACTGCATATAAAAGTAGTAAATAAAATACTTTTTGAAGCTAATTTTAGCCATTCCTGCTCATCAAGCTAGTGACATAAGAAAATAATAAATAAAATACAATGTCAGGCCAAAATGAAAAGAGCCCCTGAAAACATTTGAGCAAAAGTTTGAGCACTGATGTTGTTTTATGTTGTATGAGCATGTGAAGTAAATTGGATCCGTTTGTTCAGATAGTAAGTACTGCGAATGCAATGCTAATTTTCTTTAGCATATTCATGGTAAATATGTGTTAGCATTGAGCTCGCAGACAAAGCCCTAGTTAAGCAGTTCAACATGGCAGCCTCAATGGAAGAGGACCTCTGCCCTCTGTAGATATACACAGCTCATTATACACTAATGAAAACATACTTATGAATATTATACTCCATTTCTGCCAGATTCTGCCGGTAGATCCATGTAGGTCCTTTAAGAAACTTTTTTGTCCACTGTGGTGGCAAGTCTTAACTTGGTATTTAAATAGAGGGGAGTTGTCTGAGCAGTTCTGTCTTTACTGTGTTATTTCCTGTCATAATTTGTTTACATTTTAATGGTACATGCGAGCTGGGACTTGGCAACAATCTACACCCAGGGACACATGAATGATTTTAGTATCTATGTTTTCGTACCTTAATGATAAACAAGTAAATTTTGTAAAAACACAGCATATTTATGTAAAACTAACAACTACTGCAGGGTCAATTCATGTCAACCAACTGAAAATAATTGATAAAATTAAGATAAATCTACATTCATTTTAAAATAAAGCTGCTGGATCTGATGGCAGCTGATGAAATTCTTTAGTCCTGAGATGCTTTTAGTTTCCGCAGCCTTAGCGAGTTAGACATAGAACATTAACCGTGTCAATGTCTGCTGAAGTCCAAAAGTCAAGATAGAGACTAAGCTAAACTGCGTGTCTTTGCACATTCCTGCTCTTTATCTTACCCATTTCTCAAATGAAGTTTACAGATCGGACTTTTTATGATCACAGTTCACATTTTGGAACAGAATCCTTAGTTTTGCAGGTGAGCAAAGACCTGAGAAAGAACCTCAGTTTCTTTGGCCTGGCCCTGGTTTAATGTGTGAGACTGAGATTATGTATGTGTGTCTGTGTCCAAGCTGATTCCAGGCTCTAAATCATTTGAATACGAGAATGCGGGCCAGCATTCCACCAATGAAAAATTTCCTCTTTGCGTAACAGAACCCCCTCCTGTATCCTGAAGGAAAACAACTGTGAAAGTAAGACGACAGAGAGTGAGAACGTACAAGACAGCGAGGTGTCAGAGAAAAATGGGACAAGAAAATGAAAGGATTCAACAGAATGACAGGAGAGCTGTGATGCTTGAACTAGCCTGGACTAGTGACTGTGTGTGCCAGTGAAGTAAGCTGCAATTACAACTTAATTAAAACTCCAATTTAGACTAAGACTGAGTGAGCCAGTGAATGGCTTACAAACGTGCACAAGTCTAAGTATGAGTACGCTTTGGAGGCAGACGCTGCAGTGATCAAAAGTAATAGGTGCACACAGGTGTAAGTGTGTGTATTGGATGGATACCAGAGGGAAGAAAAAAAGGGAAGGGGGGCTGGAGGGAGAGGGAACATGGCCTACGGCTGGCAGACAAAGTGGCTGCAGCCCACATAATGTAATCTAGGCTTCCTAGAAGTACTGCACACTTGTCAAGGCTAAGGTCAAATGCCTGACATTACCAAGACACAACAAAGACACTGCTATCAGTTACCATACTGTATCCTTCTATCCGAGCTGGCTATGCTCTTAAAAATAAGGGTTCCAAAAGGGTTCTTCCTTGAGGCTGAGTTCTATGCAGAACCATCAGCAAAGGCTCTTGTCAAGGGTTCTTCATAACACTAAGGGTTCCATTAAGAACCCTTTTACCAGAAAAACCTTTTTTGGAAGAAATAATTATTTAAAGATAGGCTCAGTATGTGGGATTATATCTGGAATTCAATCATTTTTGCCTCATCAGGACAATTGGAGGTAAAACCATTATAAAAAGGCTGGGTGGGTTCTCATTAGCACTCTTAGAAGGTTCTGGATAGAACCCCCAGGTTCTAGGTGGAACCACTAAAACACCAAAGGGTTTTCTGTCCATCTCTCATAGGGGGTTCTGGGCAGAACCCTTCACAGATACTTCAAGGTATAACTCTTTATGTTGGGTTCTCAGGGGTGTAACAATACTAGAGCTGCATGATTAATCAATAAATCAATTAATTTAATAATCGCCAACTCTTGTGATAACTGATTAATCCGTTTGAGTCATTTTTTAAGAAAATATGTTTAAAAAATCTCTAATTCCGGCTTCTTCAATGTGAATCTTTTCTGGTTTCTTTACTCCTCTGTGACAGTAAACTGCATGTCTTTGTGTTGTGGGCAAACGTGACATTTGAGGACGTCACCTTCAGCTTTTGGAAACAGTGATCAACATTTCTCCCAATTCTCTGACATTCTGTAGGCAAACAACTATTAATCGATTAATCGAGAAAATAATCAACTGATTAGTTAACTATTAAAATAACCATTTGTTGCAGCCCTGAACAAGATATCAATCTGGATCGATATAACGATTCAGTATGATCGATGCAAAGTGAAAATATTGATCTATACTGCCATCTTTAACATAAGCCTTTATTTTGAAATTCCCTAAGTATTTCTGTGTCACAAATGTCTGGAGGAGTTCAGTCACAATATTGTCAATATACAGTAGTCTGATATTGATTGCAGGCCTCTAAATTGAATCGAATCAAACGGAATAATAATAATAATCGGATAATTACATTTTATTTATTGAAGCATACTGTCATAAGCATAGTGTACCTGCTTTAAAGAATAGGGCAGCGAATAATGTGTGTGTGTGTGTGGCGTGCAAGTGAAGGAGAGCGAGTGGCAGACTATCATTAGTGCTCATAGCAGAGCAGAAACTCAAACTCAGCAGTAAATTGTCAATATGGCAGAAAATGTACAGTAGCCTACATGTTACAGCGTATCAGTTAATAAATGCTGCAGCTTCTCGAGACCAAGAAACGTCTTGTCTGTTATTTCCCAACTGCTGGAAAAGTGACGGGGGTTAGCCCTGAAGTACGCTAGGCAGGGAAGGCTAACGTTAAGCCAGCTTTGGACCTTTACGATGTCAGCTCTGTTTCGATCACATCCCTTTTTACAAGCTTCCGTAATCCTGCCTTGAACTGCAGCGTCTTGTTTAGAGACATGGTACAACAATCCAAAACAGCATGTCTTCTGTGGTTATTTATCCATTTATTTCATCTTGAAATGTTGTTAGCCACCCACTAGCAATCCCAAGATGCCTTGGGTTGAGTCTGTTGACCAATCGGAGGCTGTATTCCTGACTTGTGTGTGCTAATAGAGCAATGCGCTGATCTCTGGTAATGAGCTCAAGCCTGCAGCAGACATCACATGACTGCAGCATTGTGGTAATATTGTTATCATCACAGTCCTAGTTCCTGGTAAAACATTTCCAAAGGGGTATGTTAATAAAACATTCTACCAGGAAACGGAAAGAGTTCTCCTATGGGGACAAGCCGAAGAATCTTATATGGTTCCAGTGAGCACCTTTATTTCTATGAGTGAACACCGTGAACAGGCATGTGTGTGTGTCTCTGCACACGGGCGTGTGTGCGTACATGTACATGCCTACACGTCTGTGTGTTTAAGTAGGCAAAGGGGATTATTTTGATCCTGCGCTCGGTGTGATAGGGAAATTACGCAATAGCGTCGATGTAATAGTGACGTGGGTAACCCTCAACAGCTGCTGCGTGCACGTACACGCGTGCACGTACACGCGCAGCCACATACAGTCCATTTTTAGAATCCCCTGCAAAGTTATAATTCAAATGTCAATAAATATGCAAGACATGACAAGTACAATGGTTTCTCACACTTAAGGTGTGTTTATGAGCTGTTTTTAGGCAGGTAATCTATCACCGCTGACGATGGATACATTCAAGTTTATGATAATTAGATCTGTGAGCGATGATTTGTAATATGAAGACAAAATGACAAGGAACAAAATCAACGCTGAGTAAGAGATATCACCGTAGGGAGTGTATGTGCATCCACATCTCTTTCGCTCCCTCCTCTCCTCCCGCTGTTTCTCTCACTCTCTCCTGTCCTTAAGAGATCTTTCCTCCTGTTGTAAAAGCTTCTCTCTCTCTCTTTGTTTCTGTTTTTCACTCTTCTCTTCATAACTCTCCTGTTCTGCCACTCTTGTGCTGCTCTGAAGTGGTGGAAAGAGGGAGGGAGAGAGATACAGATAGTGGGAGGGGGACAGAAAAGAGGGAGGGAGAGTATGTGGGGGAGGGTAGCACTGCAATCTCTGGCAGAGATAGCTGTGACGCACTATTACACACACATTCAGGCACCTACACACACACACACACACACACACACACACTCGGAGTGCTGTGGCATTCAGAGGACTGGGGTGGATGGGGAGGGGGGGATGAGGAGATAATGTAGCCCAGGAGTAGAGCACTTGTCTGGGCCACAGAAAGAGAATCCTGTCCCTGTTTCAAGTCAAACGTAGATGTGGGGAACAAGAGGGAATCAGGAGTGAAGACATAAAGTGAAGACATTTGATTTGGTGTGACACACACACACATAATATTAGGAGAGCCTTAAAGATTACAGGGATAGTTTGGATTATTTGATGTAGTGTTGTAGGAGCTACGCCCGTTAGTCGGTGCACTGCCTTCATTAGAGCAGCGGACAGAAGCTGAACAACTAACGGCTGTGGATGGGGTCAGCAACAAAAGGTCATTTAGCCACTAAAAAAAGGTCCAACGAAAAAAACCACCATTATATGAGCCAAATATCACTCTCTCCAAACCAACCAAACTCCATAGGCAAAATCAATGATTTTACCTTGCAGAAGACAGGAGTTGCTGGCCTACCACTGCTCCTACCTGTCAGATAGTTTGTGTTATTGTGGGACTTCTGTGTTTTAAAAGAATAATTCAGATTCACCAAAGTCTCACAGTAACACAAACAAACTAACAGATCGAGGCAGTGGTAGACCAGCAACTCCTGTGTTCTGTGAAATAAAATGACTGACTTTGCCTATGGAATTTGGTTGGAGTGATATTACAGCTTGTATAACCGCGGTTTCCTGTCAGAAAAGGCTGTCTGATGACAAAGTAAAGTGGTGAAAATATTCTAAACATAGTGTACACTTATAATGTGTGTAAATGCCTAACCACCATGCTGGTAAAACACTAACTATGGACCAGTAACCTACCTAAAATAATCTGAACTATCCCTTTAAGAAATGGCTGTGCAAACGGATTCCCTGACTCAGACACACACACACACACAAACACACATTTAAACACGCATTGTTTCCTGTCCCCTGCATGTAACAGCGGGTGGAGACGGGTAGAAACAGGAAGGAAGTCCAATCTGAACTTCCTCCCGCAGTCAGACCCACCCCAACGACACAGCATGGCACGTTATCTTTCTGCCACACTCCCAGTTTCTTACCAATAGTGCGGCGTAGCTCCTCACACTGGCTGATGTGGGGGAGTTTAAGCATCTCCTTCCATTTCTTACTGCGCCCATTCCTCTTCCCTCCTCCACCTGAGACACACACAGAAATTTGAATCAGCACACCGACATCACACTGGGAGTCTTTAACCACATCCAACCGTTGGCATTTTCAACACAAGAACAAGATGACAACCCGACTAGTGCGTCTTTGTGTTTGTGTGTTTGTGTGTGTGTGTGTGTGTGTGTGTGTGTGTAAGAGCATGTTGACCTTGCAGTGACCAGAGGCAGGGACAGCTGGTTCAGCTCACCAGTCGCCTCTATGCATCATGACAGAGCATGTGGTGAAGAATGTTGACAGCTTCAAAGATCATGAGGCACACACACACACGCATGAACACACACACACACAAACACACACACACACACACCACTGGGCTCTTTCCCTGGAGCTCAGTCAAACATTAGCCAAACATAACTTTAACAGAAGATTCATCAGTTTTGTCACACACACACACACACACACACACAGTGGTGCTGGACAGTTCTCTTGGCAGATCAAATGACCCTGGTGTGAGGGGTGAATGACCTCTAGGCACAACAGCGTTCTTCACAGGACTGGGGTCACTCCATATCTTTTACTGAAATGCTCATTCTAATACCAGCAGGGGTCTGTGTGTGTGCGTGCGTGTGTGTGTGCGTGTGTGTGTGCAGAAATAGTCTGAGGTATTTACTCCTTGAGGACAAACAGTCAGTAGAGTATCCTGATGAGACACTGCTCTGACATTACAAATCCATTTAAAGAGACGAGGGGACGGCTTCTATACAGTCGTATCAATATAATGTGAGTGCATCCATGATCGAAATCTGTGCTCATCTTTTGTGTTAAAAACACAACAAACATCATGTTGGTTAAAAAGCCTCACCATTACTGTATTTTTGAGACTGATGCCAATACTGATATTAGGGAGTACAAAATTCATACAGAAAATTATACAATTAGTATATAAATAAACTTGTTTTAGTTAAACATCTTTTGCAGTAAAGCCTCAAAAGTGGTTAACGCTTGTGACAAATTTTTACAGTTTAACATCAAACTTTATCCTCCAAAATGACATCAGTAAACTTTCACTGGTATTTTTTGAAATTATAAATGACTACAAATTTAAAAAAAACACACAAATGGAGCAAAATGTATGTGTATATTAAAAATCAGTTAAGAAAAAAGATCAAATATACACAGAATGCTGCTTTAAAGCCAACAAATAAGAACAATCATTCTGCATTAAGTTCTGTTAAAACAAAGTTTGCATATCAGCATATACGGAACAACGAAGGTTTTGTATAGCTGTGATAGGCAAATATTGGACTGATAATATCAGTCAACAAATATATCAGTCATGCTTATTGATACACCACTGCAGAGTAACTTTAATCCCACTGGTGAGTTTTGACTGGCCTCACAAAATGAGATTTAATGTTCAGGGTTCTGTAATGTGAGACTTGAATTTAACGTTATTTTGAAAAATCATATCTACATTCAGGCTGTGTGATATGTTAAAAAAAAATCATACAGAAATTATTTTGACGAAATTACAATTGCGAGTAATTTTTTCATCACAATTTTCATTTTCACTGAAAAAAAAAACAACTATTAAAATCATGATGATGTGACATTTGCTGGGGTCTGTACCAAACAAAATGTTTTCTTACATCAAGAGAAAAAGATCAGTAGGTCAGAGCGTCTCTGCAGCACTACAGTACTTTGTTATGCGGTTCTGTCACACAGGTATCAAAAAATTGCCACTTCTATAATCTGGACATCACATTTTGATATATTGCAATTTTGATAATATTTTAATTCATTTTGCAGCCTACATCTGAATCTGTATTTAACTAACCGCTGTTATATATATAATTTGGCTGTTTTAGCTACATTTTTATTTATTCATTTTTTTCTACATACGTACAGTACAGGGACCAGCTATCCATTAAAAGAGCAAAATGCCACAAAAATGCTATGTTTGAGAGTTTTAGCGACAGATGAATTGATGACCCAACATCACACTCAGCTTGTTTAAAACAATTTTTTTTTTTTTTACCGAAGTCCTCTTCTTCCTTGCTGATAAATTAAACGGTCCAACTTTCATTTCTTAAAGAGCACACAAAGTGCTAAATAGCATCAGTACGACACGCCTGGGAAGCTTTCAACTGTTGCCACCATGTAGGAGACAGCTGACATGAATGTCACAATGCTGCCCATTTCCATCACTTTTATCTCATTTGCAGCACTGTTGACAGGAAGCATGGATACACCAAGAGCAGTCGTATGGCTTCTGTCTGATATAATGAGCTATGATACCACATACAACACTTTTCAACACCTTACTTTGAGGAATATTAACATTTTCTATAAATCCTTTTTTCAAAATCCAGCTGACAAAGCCATTTTTTCTCAAAAGTTGAATCGTGCCAAATAATGCAACTGTTCAAAAACTTCACCTGAATAAAATACAGTCAAAAATACACAAAACTTTGATTTAAAGTGTAGATTGTCTGATCAAAGTACCTATTCTCTTGTGATTCCAATTTATAATGACAATAATGTATCATCCACATTTATACCAATAAAGCTTATTTAAATTTGAAAGTTAAGTTTAGAAGTAGAGAGGACTACAAAGCATTCAAAGCCACTGTCATTTTAACAAGGCATCTCTTCTTGCTGCTTTTTTGTCATTTAAAAATGAAATGATTAGTGAGGGAGTCAGATTAAGGACAGAAAGCACTTGCTGCAGAGAAAGACGCCTGGTTTCAGAGACAGCGGATTTAAACTCTCGACTATCTTTGGGCTCACACTGCCCTTTTTCTCCATCACTTTAATTCCATGTTTAAAAACACTGAGTAAATATCCCCGCCTGTGCTCGGGTGAACCATGTCCACTGCGACAGTTTGAGGACGACAGAGAGGGAAATCCTCTGCCCTCAAGTTCACGAGACACCGGCTGGTCCGGCAGCGACATGTGACAGCTGCAACACTAACACATACAGCGGGTCACTGTGGTCAAACACCTGCAAAACAATTACCAACACACACACACGAGCAAACTGTACAGTTACAGTTTGTACAGTGAGCATGCTCTCACCTCCACAAAAACATCCTCATCCCTCTTCTACTGCAACACGTCACCTTTTTTTGCCATCAGTCATACGTGTTACTCTTGTCCTGTGTTCACACTGAGCAATAACAACCAAAAACATACTTACAAGCCCGATAACAGCACTATAAGCTATTTGGACAAGCAGTAAGTGAGACACGTCTTTGTTATTTATTATGTATTTATATATTTATTGTGTCACACCTTGAATGGCTAGAGAGGAGTGTTATGAGCAGCTACATGTCAGTGTTAACGAAGCTTTTAAGATTCCACTTGTATCAGGTTGTAGATGTTGACAGGCATGTTGACAGACCTGTTGTGGAGCTTCAGGGCACACATACACACACACATATACACACACACACACACACACAGACATAGAAGCCCACACACAAAAATATGCTCTCTCTGTTGCACGACAAGGAGGAAAATAAATAGAAAAGGAAGAGCAGTAAAGAGATGTTGGAGCTGAGGGACAATTCACCCAAAAATCATAACTACATATTTTTCCTCTGGCCTTTAGTGCTATTTATCCATCTAGGTACTTTTGCTGTACGTTGCAGAGTTTTGGAGATAGTGGCCATAGAGATGTCTGCATTCTCTCCAGTATAATGGGACTAAGTGGCACTCGGCTTGTGGTGCTGAAAGCACCAAAAAAAAAAAACCCATCTCAACATGCTTACTCAAGATAATCCACAGACCTTGTTGTGAGCAGTTTCATGTAGCTATGGTCGATTCTACTATAGAAAAAAAATAGTTCCTGCATAAAACTGCTCACAACAAGGTCTGTGGATTATCTGGAGTAACCGGGCCATGATTTCTGGAAAGAGACACTGCTGTTTTTCAATATTTATTTATTTATTTATTTATTTTTTGGCATTTTGAGCACCACAAGCAGAGTGTCATCTAGTCCCATTATATTCTAGAGAAGGCATGATTTTTTGATTCTGTGATGAACTGCCCCTTTAAATGTTGGATTGGCTATCATACACACTGTCTGATGATAACCAGTTGCACCTGGCTGGTTATTTGGCAGGAGAAATCCTTAAACAC
This sequence comes from Lutjanus campechanus, assembly GCA_027495735.1. NCBI lineage: Eukaryota > Metazoa > Chordata > Actinopteri > Lutjaniformes > Lutjanidae > Lutjanus > Lutjanus campechanus. The sequence goes on from JAJHUR010084833.1 coordinate 31,159, forward strand.
ACTCCAGCCAAAAACTCAGAGTGATTGATGAATACAGTCAGACCAGCTCAACAAAAAGCATCAAACGGTCAGAGATTAAAACTTCTTCCCTGACAGACGCTGTTACTGTTAGAGGTAAATTTAGGTTTTGAGACATGTACTGTAGTAACAAGGCTGAAAGTGACACTGCTTGTATATTGTACGAAAGACATGTCACTTAAACACGAGGAAAATGAGAGAAAAAATGAGGAAAACGACAAAAAGAAATCTGACAAGAAAGGAGGGAAAACAGGAATTTTAACAGCAAGTTATGGAAGAGTGTGTGTGTGTGAGTGTCTAAGTGTATGTGCGCGTGTGCACGTGCCTGTCGGAGCTGGCTGAGCCACCCCACCCTGTTTAATGTCACTCTGACGTCAAAGCCATGTGTGCAGGGCCTTAATGCAGACAGGATGGAGCAAGTATTTATTTAACTTTGGTTCTCCCCTCCGAGAGAACGGGGCCCTCCATAAACACCGACTTCAGAGCCGTTTCGCTCATTCATGGCCGAGCAGCAGCCAGCGCTGAGATCATCACGCAGGATCTCAGGACGGGCCTGCGCATGTGCGGCAGTGACGAGATTCAAAAGTTGGAACATGTTGAGGAAGGCCGATGTCAGTTCATGAGACGTGCTGCTTGGCTGCAAGGACGCAGATTTCTTTTTCTTTGAAAGATTGGTGGACAGACAGCGGGGCCATCCTGGTCGCACAGCAGGTTTCTAACATGCTACCGACAACTGGCCGGCTTTACTTTACAGTTTCCACGCCTCTCTATTTCAACTATCAAAATATCATGCGTAACAAAAACAAAGTGGCACAAAATCTGCCATAAAAAAACTGCTGGACAGCCTCGTCCACAGATGACAGTTGATCCAACATCACACTCGGCTCCTTTAAAACAGCTTAAGGTGACCAAAGTCTTCTTCTTCTTTGCTGATAAAATCCAACAGACTGTGATTTCTTAAAGGAAACAAGTACCAAGTGGCATCAATCAGTGGTGGAATGTAAGTACATTTACTCACATATGCATTGTTTTAATTTTAATCTATTCTCAATCATTTTTAAGTTTGGACTGTGGGTTAGACCAAAAAAAGCATTTCTCAATAGTTTCAGATTTTTCACGAACCAAACGATCAGTCGATTTATGGAGAAAACAATCAGCAGACAGCCCCTTTATGGAAATACTCATTAGCTGCAGTTCTGTACATAATAGTTTCAAATGAACTCCACCTCAACCAACTTCAACAGGAAAAACCTGCTTTAACATTAATGCACGATTCATCTAATGATATGTCTGCAACAGATTATCAGTCACGGGGAACATTTTTTGCATTGAGTACTTTGAATACCTTCAGAGTATTTTCATGATAACTTACATACTTTTACTGAAGTAATACTTCAATGCAGGACTTACTTATAACAGAGTATTTTTACAATGTGGTATCAGTACTTTTACTGTAGTGAAGGACCCGTGTTACTGAAACTTTGTAATCTACAGATCCTATCTTAACTGTTTGGTAACCATGATAATTAGGTTCAGGACCTGATTTAAATAAAAAAAAGCAACTACAGATAAACAGTTCCTACGTCAGCGTTCCTAACCTAATTTAAGACAGGAAACGTGTATCACACAAGCATCCTAACTTCATAAAATCTTAAGTAAACTCTCCAAACTTTATGATAACTGTTAAGCTGTCCTACCTTTCACTTTCCCCCTATAGTAGGAGCTAACTTTGCTAACTAGTGTTAGCTAATAACAGCTGACAGTAGTTAACTGTATAACTCACTCTCTTTTATCTAAAAAGTTAGTGTTGTTGTACATTTCTCTGAATGTGTTACCAAATCTGTAACTAATCTGACTTAAAAGTTAGTCCATCATTGTTTTTGGCTCACATTTTGTGTGTTTCAAGTTTCAGTATGTATAAAAAAAACAATGGCTACAAAGTTGTTTTGCTCTGTAAGATAAGAAAAGTTATGTCAGATGCTAAACAACAGACATATATGTTGAAAAGTAATGTATTGAGTAAAAAAAAGGATTACAGAAGAGTAGCTTCTGTAATACCAAATTGGGAAAAATCTCTTCTTATCTTCAGATAGGAAATTTCTGTAATACGGCCCAAGAATATTTTCCCCAGCACATCTGATGAAGTGGCTTCTTGCTATGTAACAACATTTATAAAAGCCACTGGTAGTCAGCATCCACCAGTTTTATCAAACGTCCAGCACTCTTTACAGTAGGGATCACACCAATAACAGCGTCATTTAGACTGATTTCATGTCTGAGGTGTATTTTGGTGTTTCCTCCATTTTCAGGTCTGACCGGTTCGACGTATTTAAGAAAGGAGGAGTATGGGAAAGCGAAAGAAAATACACAGAGAGGGAGTAGACAGAGTATTTTCATGAAGCTTTTGTTTGCGTGTCTCTGTCTCTCTGGAGTGAGCTATGAGTGTATTAATGAATGTACACTCTCTTCTGTCTCTGCTCTTTCTCCTCCCCAGCGATCGGGTGCAGTTTTCACATGCTCTTAATGCGTGTGCAGGCCAAATACACTCCAACACCATCCCAAATATGCTCCTCTCCCCGTCCTCCCTTTCCTCTCTCTTTCATCTCAAGTGGGAGACGGAGCCAGACTGCAGGTCACACAGTAGACAGTGGAAGGATCATCTCAGGGTGAGCCTCCCCCCTCCACCACCACCACCACCATTTCAGAGTTCCTGCAGCTTTCACAAATTCAAACTTGAGATTTATTTTTTTAAAAGCCAGTTCAAATAGAGTTCATGACTTATTTCACATCCAAAATATATAGTGGGAAAAAATAAATAGGACAGAGGAAATTCCTGTGAGACAAACTGAATTACGACTCAATTCTTTGTGTGCTTAAAGTGCATTTCAAAGTGTTTTTCTAGTGGTGTAAAAGACTTTCATCATGATATTATATCAATTATTTAGACACCGAAACTAAATTTGTTCATATCACCCACGATACGATTTCAATTCAATTCAGGAGCCTGTGATCGATATCAAACAATATCATATGTCCATTTAACACAATTTACTCAGTTACACTTATGTCAACTCCCAAAAACTAAAATTAAACTAATTTAAAAAAAAAAAAATACTAAGCTATTATCCAACAATTATATGACTTAACTCTTCCAGCCATTTATGACACAACAATGTCACAGAAATTTCAAATTAAAGGCTTATTTTAAAGATTGTGATGATGATACAGACTGATATTTTCACTTTGCAGCAATCATATTGGATTATTAAAAATTGAATCGATTTATCAATCGCGATAGATGTATTGTTACACCCCGTCTTTTTACTGATTGACTGATAAGACTACCCAAGACAGAATTAAATGAAATATATGTATAATGCATTTATATTACATAGTTTGATAACTTTATTTCTTTAAAATCTTCCATACATGCAGTATATATCTGGTACTGGTTTAATGTTAAAGCTTAAAATGTATATAGTTCAAAGGTCAACTTTTCAACTTTACTGTTAAAAAGTACAACTATAAAGTCAGATTCAGTCTCCGCATGTAACCCATCCTGGCATCAGGAGTACTGACCGAAGAACTGACCTAGAATACCCACATAGGCACGGAGATAACGTGCAAACTCCACACAGAGGACGCTGTCCGAAACAGGATTAGAACCAAATAACCTTCTACAAAACTGCTAACTACTGCGCCACATGCCACATTTTTTATATATGTCAAATACAACTAAACCAAAAGATATGAATCTTCATCAAGTTATTCACAGCATATGTAAAGCCAACTAAATCTGATGATGTTGTTAAAAATAAAATGCTGTTAGGGTAGGGTGTATTTAGGTGTATTTAGGTAATTCACTCATAAATTGTAAAAGTTTTCATACACTTTTTTAAAAATTACTCTAGGGCTGCAAAGATTAATTAAACAGAAACTTGATTATTGATTAATCTGCTGATCATTTCCATGATTATATAGCATGGTAAACACTTGTTACTTATGATAGGCTACTAACTATGGTCCCGTTCCATTTAGTGTAGACGAACCTTTCCAGTAAGCCAACATGAACAATAGCAGCACCCTGACTGTCTGACCTGAATGGAACAGGGCCTCGACCCTAGAATCACTATGAATTACAGTCAATCATGACAGCCGACGCTGTTTCTTCACTTGTTATTCCAACTTCCAAAGAATGTGATAAAAATTATAATATTCTATTCCTCCGTTGAAACCCACTGAGTTACTACATCCCTAAATTATTATTTAGTTATTCATCAAAATGAAAAAAACCTGCTCTGTATAAACTGAGGAAATAAGCCGTTATTATGTGGTGGCGCAAATATATATCAATTTTTTGCACCCACAATCAGAGAATAAAGGGCCATTCTGTGAAAACTAAATATCTGACCGTGATCAAATAAAAACACTTGGAAAGGGAAGCAGCATCACTGGCAACTTCCTCTGCTGTGATTCCCAGCTTTTTCAGATGTTACCATGAAACACTGAGCCGTGCAGCGCTGCTGTCTTCGCAACCCTTCTTTATTTTGCATCGCCATATGGGAGAAGCCGCTCACCCATCTGACAAACACATGTCACATGCTGACACTCAGAATAACAGCCACTAGGCCAGAAAATCCAGCTCGTCTGTGACAGCGACAGACCAAGCACGGCAGCGAGCAGCCACTATTTACATCTTCACAGTGTGCTTCTTGCAGTTTGGCTACACACTTACTCAGACGGACCTATAATCAGGATAAGGTGTTACTGCTTGAACACAGCATAAAGGTTAAAGATCAGTGTTTTTGAGCAAATGGATTTCTGACCCACCTGCCTGACCGTGCAAGTGAAAAAAAAAAAAAAAAAAAAGCATTAATGTTGAACCCTGCAAACATGCCGTTAAGTAAATCCACTACATTTTGGCACCAGCAGCATTTTTCCTAACTTTCAAAACACAGATAACACTATTTACTAAGATATTTTTGGCCACGGTAATCGTACCCTGAATATTTGGTACCAGCCCATGCCTGGTCAGATCTGCCCCACCACCACCCCAACCCCACGCTGCAGCAGGCAGTCGCATAGGTGGAGGTTCGGATCGGACGGCTGCCGTGCCCTCCCAAAAACATGACTTAAATTGTAGGAAATGAGAGAGGGTCACGCATAGTTTAGGCCCATTGTAATATGAGCATGCACACGCACTCGGGCACAATGGAGCCGGGCCATGATAAATGAATGGCCTGTTGCTTTCCCATACAGTGTACGATTGGCTGGAGTAGCCCCTGATAAGGAAAACATTAGCTGTGAGTATCTGTGTTGCCTATTCAAAGCAAAGGCCCAGTGTTTGCATAAGGTAATCCGTCTGTATACTCGCACTGAAAGACACACATCAGCTGAGAGAGAGGAAAGAAGAGAAACATGTGAATATCAGCTCTCGTCTAATCCTCACCTCTGTCACATGCATGCCCCTTCCCCTTTTTCCTCCTCACTTTCCTCCAGCCTCCCCTCCCCCATATAAACAGTTCTCCTCTCTTGTTATGCCTTTGTTAATTCTTTATGGCCAGACTTTCCCCTCTCTGTCTCTTCCTCCATATGGCCCTGAGAGAAGGCGTGGGTCACGTGTAAAAATCCGAACAACATTACAACATCAGAGTAAATTCCAGGACATGACAACAAACGAGCAAGGCGGTGGAGGGGGACACTGTGTCTCACACGAGGTAGGACACACACACGCACACTGCACATAAACATTTGATCTTGCTCACTCCAGCAGAGGTGTTTTGCAAGACCTTTCCTTCCTCTGCCCCATCTCTCCGCATTCAAGATATTCCGTTAAATCGAGCCGAGACGTGCTTGAAAACTGACCCTTGTTTTCACAGTGTCTTGAGGGACGAGGAGGGGGGAGGGCGGCGAGGGAACATGGTGAGACTAAACTTGAGCTAGACGTGCAGAGTGTGTAAGAGGACAAGCTGAAAGGTTAGTCATCTATATGTTATCTACAGCTGTCTCTCAGATGATTTCATGGCCACGCTCAAAGAGCAGGAAAACCAGCCTCTTCAGCTCGGAGCCCTTGGAAGTGGAACACGTAGCACATATGACACCTTGAAGATTATCTTTGATAAGACAACACCTTCAAGCCTTATTTGAAGGCAGGGCTGACATCAAATTTAACCAAGGACAGAGGCCCAAAATTTGTGAGTCTAGGAATGTTTTTAAAAAGGCACACTGATAAAGCGTGAAGGACCTTTGACCTTTAAAGGAAGAGTTCACCCCAAATTCAATAATACATATTAATCCTCCAGCCTGTGGTCCTATTTATCCATCTGGATTGTTTTGGTGTGAGTTGCCAATTTTGGAGATATTGGCTGTAAAGTGAACTCACTGTGGTGTTACACAGTGTTTGGTCATACACCGATTACATTACTGGCCCACTGCCGCCACCATCTAAGCATGTTACCAATGATTAGATGGACGTTACAATTGTAAACTCAAAGTGTCTGCAGCATACAGCAGCAGAGTCACAGCACAGAGGTACAGGGGTCAGATTTCAAATGAGTAGACCGCAATGAAGTTAGTTCTGAGTTCTAGCCAGTCACTCCAGTAGAAGGCGTTGAATATCCAACTTAAAGTCAACTTCACCTTGTTACGCTGAAGGCCAATCACAGAGGTTGTTTACTGACATCTGGATATGGCTGTACAGAAATCTACTGGAAGGGCAATTATATGAAGCCCCAGCATCACCAAACAGGTGTGGAGTCCACATAAAAGTGAGTAGTGCTATTTATCATCTAGATTTTTTTTGGTGTGAGTTGCAGAGTTTTCAAGACATCTGCCATAGAGATGCAGTCTGCGTTCTCTCCAATATAATGGGACTAAATCTCACAAGTCCTGTGGTGCTCAAAGCACCAACAAATACACTCGAAAAATTCAAAACCAGTGTCTCTTTCCAAAAATCATGAAGCAGTTACTCAAGATGATCCACAGATCTTGTTGTGAGCCCATTCATGCTAAAGTAGTTCTGAGAGATGCTAATGAAGAAATAAAGTAGTTCCTACATTAAACTGCTCACAACAATGGCGGTGGATTATCTTGAGTTACCAGGTCAAGTTTTCTGAAAAGAGGCATTGCTGTTGAATCAAATGTATTTTTTGGTAGTTTGAGCACCACAAGCTGAGTGCTGTCTAGTTCCATTACATTCAAGAGAAGGCAAACATGTCCACAGCCGATATCGCCAGAACTTAGTAACTCACACCTAAATTATCTATGTATAAAAAATAAGAAGAAAAATATGTATTTTTGTTTTGGGGTGAACTGCTTCTTTAATACACTTGCCTTTAGACTTTGACTCTGCCAGACCTCTAAAAGCTCTTTTTAGAGAAACAAAAACTTTATTTGAGCCATAAGAACTTGTAAATACACTCAGCCATGCACACTGTTAAAGTCAGGCTGACAGCTGGGTTCTCATAGGAAGAACGCCTGTTTAACATTTAATAAGGCAGCTGGAACAATGTCCTTATGATGTTCACAAAGTGCCTCAAAAAGTGCCTCTTCATGCTTAGTCAGCCTGCCAACAAATTGTGCTAATGAACTTCACAGTAGCCACCCAGCTAAGCGTCGCTGCAGCAGAGCTGCGTACGCAACACACTGCGTCTCGTTCTCCGCACAGCCCATTTGTGGGTGTAATAACTGTAAAATGAGTCCCCACATCAAGGAACAGTCACAAAGCAATGTGTTTTATGAGCCTCAGCTGGAGGAAACACCCCAGAGTGATGACAACAAGTGTTAGCCCAGCTATGACCACAAAGCTAATAAAGCTACGCTGGCTAACGTCACAGGAAAACCCCCACAAGTGGTCTGAGAGGACCTGCCGGCCTGCAGTTTGAAGGGTGGTGGAGAGCGGGCAGAGAGCAGAGAGAGGTTAGTGACACCAACAGCAGAGGTATATCCACTTACGTCTATAATGCAAAAAGAAAAAAAAACAAAAGCTTCCAACTTGTAAGGTGAAAACGAGTTACATAAGCAGGATTAAAGTTTCTACAGTGAGCACTGGCTGGGCCACATTCCTTCCTTTTTATGAGGACAGTAGGAATGATGAAAGAAACACAGCACAAACAGATCTAGTGAATTTGATTCCAGAAAGAGAAGTAAAGACAGGTGAAAGGACCTTTATCTGCTGGCACTCTTTACATTTGAATATGAAAATATGTGTGGAAATGTAATGTGTGGTAAACATTAGGTTCATTTCCATGTTTCACACAAGTTTGCATTAATAAAGCAACACATGCGGGAAGCGATGTACTGAATATCATCGTGGATAATCTGCCTCTGTCTGTTAATCATTGTAACGTCAGTGTAGACTAATGGTGTGATATTGATTTTAGAGAACGGCTAAACTAACACATTTTATTTTTTAACAGTAATAAGTGAAAAGAGATTATGATTTCTTTGTTTATTTACTCTTTTAGTTCTGTAACTGGACTGGGACTGGGCTGTTGCCAAACAACACAAACATTTTCCTGCTCATCAACGTTAGCTTGATAGCTACATTGTGTAGGCTGACACATTACAGCAGCAGAACTCTCCTTTCGTTGTCTGGATTGGATCCATAAAACTGCCTCCAGGCTGTATTCAGCTCGCTCTTTTTAACGGACTGAATGTTGATTTTCATACTTTTGAAACAAATGGGCCGAGACCGCTTGAAAAGGTCGGACTAAATCTGTTTCCAAGCGAACTCTGGTGCAGTTTGTTTGTTGTCTGAAAGCAAATATACCAGCCACAGGATTTTAGTGATAGCAGATATGTGACTTTAGCATGATTTCAAAAGGTGAACTACTAATAAATCCATCTGCTGATGAAATTAAAATCATAAAACCTGTTCAAGAAGCGATCGTATAATTGATCTGTATAAGTCATGTATATATTTATACAAATCATTTTGTAACAATGGTAACATATGTATGTAAGCGTGGGTATTTTCTCTGATTAACAGATCAGAGATCATACAACAACAGATCATACTCTGTCAGATTAAAATGTGTGACAGAGTTCCACAGTGATAACCCCTGAATCATGTGAAGACGCCTCCTGTCTCCTCCTGTCTCTGTGGTGTCTCTTTGTTAGTTACTGTAAAGTCAGTGTAGGCTAACGGTTATTCGTAGATGTTTAAAACAGAGTACTACAAAAATCCCAGTGCTGTTGTACTCTATATTAGCACTCATGGACTGTTTCTCGTCCATTCAAATTATTTGGTCGGAATAAAACACTAATAACACTCAGCTGCACAACTGAACCTTTGTTCTCTCTGCCCTGTGGATATCTCCATCTCGGCACAGACATGTTTCTATACTAAAGCTTGAATCTTAGGTACTGAGACCAAAGTCAGCGACAGCCGTAAAATGATGATTTACCAGTTTATTTCACTGAATAGGTTGCCATTTTTAATCAACACAAGAAACTGATTTCACCCTACATAGGTGGGTCAATGGCAATACGTATGAGCAACAGACACTTCATTAATAGCAAGAAGAAAATAGCGGGATAAAATGTTCCACAGTTTCAAATAAATGCATTAAACAGACAGTTCTGCAGCACACAGAGTCAACAGATAAACTTATTTTATCCACATAAAGGCCTACCTAAAATTTACTTTGCTGTCAGACCGCCCCTTTACTTTGGCACTACACTTTCTCAACCGTAGTACTTCTGTATTCCTGCGCATTCAAACGACTGCCTTTGCCACGCACTATCTTATGTTGCAAATCAGCTCTTTGGGTCAGAAAGTTGTAAGTTCAGACTGAAATCAAACTTAACTTTCCTCAAGATTTCAAAGATGGTGCATGCATGTGTTTTCAGGGCTGCTCAAACAAACAAATATCATATTTCATCTTGTTCCGTTCAGTGATGAAGTTGCACTGAATACATCAACACTCAACATGCAAGACTGGTACATCTTTTCTCCTGACGCCATCTGCAGCAGTACAATGCCATGAACTTCATGCATCTGGTAGACTGCTGCCTCCCTGCACCCATCTGCTGCTTGTTTTGCTGTGCAGGTATGATTCCATGCAGAAATCAAGTACACACATGAAGCATGTTGTGTTTCAACTAAGTGGTACAATAACTTTCTTCAACAGGAGGCGCTCTTTCTGTCGGGCTCCAACCATGCACCCACCACCACAGCACTCTACACTAACTACTATATAGACAGGCTTCTCGTATTCAAACTCTACAGCATGCATGCATATTCAGGGGGCAAAGCAGCTTTGGCAGCTGGTCAAAAGATTATGTCAACATATGTAATCAATGTACATTTAACATGGTTTTGTAAATCCTTGTTGACTCAGTGATAAAAATGCCATTTCAGAGCTCGATCAGTTCGTTTGTCTTTCATATCATATTAATATATTATATAAAATGTTAGCTAACAATAGTTGACTGTCAGTATAGTCATCAGGTCTCTGAAAGAAATCATCCCACTAAGATTGTTATTCAAATAAATGTTTAGCCAAAAGGAGCCAAAACAAAAACTTTATGGGTTGCTGACATGTGCTGTTAATTGTACTCAACTTCCCTGGTTTTGTTCCCAGGTTACCTATACTGCGTATTGGAACACATGAAGCCAGAGATTTGGAGAGAACGCGTGAGGGAAGAGTTCACACAAACCATCTACTTGTTTACAGGCTTTAGGAACAACTCCATCTCCTACAATGTCCTCCTTGATCATGTCTAGAAGTGAACCTTTGATTTGCAAAACTCTTGTAAGATCACGGTTTAGGCCAGAATAATCACTCTCGAGAGATTTTTCTGGGTCGGAGATTCCCTTCTAGACATGACCGTCCTGCCTGCCAGCAAGCATGGCCCAAGGGAAAAGGAGGAAGACACTGTACACTGTTTACAGAATAAGTCACTAAATTTGTCACAACTCACTAGTAAGTAAAGTTGCTAAGAGGGTTTGAACAGTTGCTAAATCTGTTGACAACACTCACTATGCTATGTGGACAAGCACTGCTTTCTGCACTCTAGCTGCGTGCGCATTTCTGTGATGCCATTGCACTGAAACCCGTCTATTTACAGTGTAACGCACAGCTGAATGCAACAAGTAAACATCAGCTGTCAAAGGGCATTCTGGGAAAGGTAGGCAATCTGTAACTAAAGTAGAAGCAGTGGCAATAAACCAAAAATATATAGATATCATTAATCTGATCCAATTTTATCATTATGCCTGATTTAAGAATTCCCCATGAGTTCTAGAGCTCTACCCTAAAAAACTACAAAATCCAGAAGATCGTCCTCTTGTCTCTATGATACATCTTCACTCAAATGAAAGCCGTGTACACCACAGTGAGTGCTTTAACAGTTTAAGACATTGTCTTTCAGCAGACCGTATAATATGACATGTTATGTCAATTTTTAAAAATATTGTTAAATTCAATGTTTTAATTTAGTGTCACTTTATACAACATAGTTGTCATCTGTCGAGCACATTCAGAAAGAAAAAAGAAAGAAAAAAACAATGACACAAGTTAATCCCTGTCATGTGCAGGCTCCTGATATCTAACAATGTCAGAGTGGATTCTACTTGAAGAAATCTACAATTTCAGCAATGTTTATAGGATCGTGGCTGAGATTAAGACTTGCATCCACTGACTGTTCAGGTCTGAAAGATGAAGATACTGCTGCATTTCCACCCAAAGTAACCAGAACTTTTAGTCCCAGGAACTGCTTTTCAAGGAACTAAAAGGTTCCTTCAGCCTGTTGTTACCTGCGTTTTCACCACGATACAAAGACCAGTAAAGATTAGGCAAATTAGTCCACTGATGTATGAAAAAGCAATGGTTGTTTTTACACATCATTTCTGCGCAAAGTATACATCAATAAGGCCTGATGGTCAGTCCATCTGTTGTATGCTTTCTTCTGTAACTCCATGCTAATGTGTTGAAGCAGAATGAACAAAAAACAAACTGGTTTGCGGTTGCAGATTTTTAAAACTGGCAGAAATTATGAAAAAGCACTTGACCAATCAGAAATGTTCAGCGCTACAAGTCTCACCCCTAAACCTCCCGTGCTTTTTGGAAAGTACCACCCTCGGAGCAGGGACTTTCTGGGGGTTCACTTAATTTAGACCGTGCTCCCTATGGTGGAAAATCACGGAGTTTCTCTGAATGTTCCTCATCCCTGAGGAAAGTTCCTGCCGTGGAAGTCTCATATTAATTCTCCAGGGCCTGTTCAGCACAGCTTGCTTCCTAATTGAGATACAACTGTATATCCAGCCACGAGAAACATATCAGTTTGTATCAACAATTGTTTCCCGTTTTATATAAACCATATTTGAATGTGAAACCGATCAAAAGGATGCTCCCATTTGGTTATTAAAGAGCTCTGACAAATACATGTAATGGAGGCAGCATATTTCACAGCTGAAGAGTAAACATAATTTTTCTCTACAGACTTCACACCGCCATCTGCTCCGCTATGATAGGGTGCTCTGCCAACTCAGGTGCTGCAAAGTATTGTAAACAGTGGAGTCTGCGGGACAAACTACGATAACACTGTTTCTAAATTATCTCAAGTGCTTTTAACTGCATTATGTCCTACGAGTTTTCTGAGTATCCGCCAATATATCCAATATATCAGTCAGATTCTACAGTTTACAGGTAAATATTGAATATGGGTACTACTTAATGTGAAAGGGGTTTAGACTGTCAATACAATTACTGATGAGATACTCCTGGTGTTTTACTGTATGAGAGCATGCTGCTGTGCTGAAAAGTACTCTCCAATGCTTGGCTGAGCTTTTAGATTCACATAAACTGTGGGCTGCATCTACGCCAAAAACCTACCCTCTTGGTATTCTCACAAACACCATTTTTCCAAAACGCTCTAATATATTCTCAGGAGAGCTGCTGTAGCAATAACTTCCTCTGACTGTTCAAGACAGTCACCTAATGCAACTGTCACCTTTTACAGTCTATAGCAAATGAATAATCTAAATATTATAAATGAAGCGGATTTCCTCTCCACACGTTTGTAGCAAATGTATGTATAAATTTCAAAGAGAAACGGGTGGGGAGCAACAGGCGGGAGCAGTGTCATCTCCACCACACCAAACCACTTCCCTTGACGTGTCATCTCAACTGTGGCAGACTGGACACACCCTGTCATAACACTTCTCACTCTGGCCACCCAGTTTCACATCAACAGGTGTAAAAGTTACAAGCATCTTGTGACCAGACTCTAAAAGTTTAACAAAAAGGTGTCCAATCTTATGAATCAAGACTCAATTCTGGGACGGAGAGCACTCTATATTGGCAAACAAACTAAACTTATTATTGTTAATTCTCCACAGCAAGGCCAGAGAGTTAAACAACAATAACTGAGTCAATGTCTTGCTCAAGGATACATCAGCAGGGCAAACTCCTGCTGAGTCAGTGGCTGCAGTTCATGCAACTGGTAAGACTGCTGCCTCCCTGCACCCATCTGCTGCTTGTTTTTCTGTACAGGTATGAATCCATGCAGAAATGTCAATAATTAGATATTTAAAACCCAATTCTCAACATTATAATTGCCTGTAACAATTTTGTGAGACCTTGATGGCTTTTGCTAAAGCCTCCCAGTAAACACGGCCAGTCACAAGGGCTAAACGAGCTCATGGTGGTTAGCGATTAGCTAACTTACTTTAGCTTGGTTAGCCCTAGCTAACTGTTGTTACCTTGTCTGTGTAGGTTCTCAGTCATCCAGGTCATGGTATCCGTAGCAAGGTTTGTTGTAGGCAACTCTATGAAGTCCAGTTGCCTACAACAAACCTTGCTACGGATGTCGTTACCTTGGTTTTGGAGCCAAGCCCAGCAGGAACACCACCTCGGTACTGTAGCTTATGAGAATTTGAAGGGAAATGTGACATGGACAAGAGACACAATGTATGCAAGTCGTGTCTTACCAAACTAATTATGGATCATTACAAATACACCATCTTAAAAATAGCAAAGAAATTATGATGGATCCATAATCGTTTTATGGTTGTATTGTAGCCCTCTGAATCCAATCAAATCGTGAGGTGCCAAGAGACTCCCACCCATACCAGGCAGAGGCTCTGATGCCCTGTATCACGAAGTTGACCGGAGGCCACTGACCTCTGATCCACAGGAGCTGTCTTCCATCTATTTAAAATGTGGGGTTCTCCCCACAGCTTGTTGTGACACTGCCAGTGTTGACAACTGTCACTGTGACATACTGAAACACATTTGACAGCTGCAAACACCCACCTCTGGAAAGGCTAATTAAAATCAAATTAGTCTCCTGTGCACCTTAAAGGGATAAACTGGGAGCCATTAGCTGTTTTAATCGGAGTGCTAATTAACACAGTGAATGGTATAGCAGGGAGAAATATTTTTAAAAAGTCACACACAGAGACTGTATACACAACAAGTCTGATGTGACGGAGGAATGTCCATGGCATGCTACACCAACTATGTTAAAAATCCTTATCATGACTGCAATTATTGATTGTTTTGTTGATTGATAAATAGGGATGTGCCAATCTGATCGTCAGTATTGTATCAATCCAGCACTGGGAAAAATAACTGGATCAGACATGAAGGCAAAAAGAGAATCTACTTCAATATGATTCATTACCTAACAGGGCTGCGTACTGGCAAGAATCTGGCGATAAGATACACGACACGATACGATACAGGGGGGCTGCATTTCATTATATTGCAATATACTGAGATACTGAAAGCAAGGTGTTCTATTGCTTTTGGAATGTAATTTTAGGGAAGCTGTCATAGTATAAAGAACTAAACACGATATGCATAAAATCTAGTTTGTGTTGGGTTTAAACCCAACACAAACTAAACCACTGCCACAAATCATTGCATGTATAACAATATCTCAATAAAGCGTTTTGAGGATCAGTACAGTATCATAATACATAATACTGCGACACTCAAGTAAACTTTGAGCAACATAATCTGTCTAAAGAGAGACATGTCACATGTAACACAGATGAGCAGCATGTGTCACACGAACAGAATGTGAGTGACACCTGTCAGCAGCACTGGCATTGTGTCAGCTGTGTGGAGGAATGATGTTTTTAGATGGCTATAGGTTAAAAAAGTGCATGCATACAAATGTATTACGAACAATCTAGTTCTTCAAAAAAGGAAAAAGACGGTATCGGATTGTTATCAGTACTGGCAGATACTCAAGGTTGCAGTATCTGTATCGTATCGGACATTTGTATAAAACCTGTTTGTTCTCACAAGTTATGAGAACAAATAACTTGTACGACAGTAAATTAAGAGTCACTGGGTTTTGGACTGTTGGTTGGACAAAAGAAGCAATGTGAAGACGTCACTTTAGGCTCTCCGACATTGTGATGAGAATTTTTGATAATTTTTTGACATCTTGTAGAATGACGATTGTGAAAATAACCAGCAGCAGAGCCTGATCAATACTGGACTTTTGGGTCCCCCAAATGTGGTCATCAAACACATACGACAGGCAGGATATTATAATAAATATTGTCCAAAATTAAATCAGGGCACGAAGACACTAAACTTTATCTAGCATTTTTATTACTTCAATATATATATATTTTTAAACACAAATACAGTAAAAACATATATTTGGCCTTAGATGTATTAAACTTGAATGAAGGAAAATAATCAATCAAATATACATAAATTGTGGCCTATAAAGCTAAAAATTAAAACAGCCTGCCTTATGTTCTGTAAAAGAAAAAAGGTTTTATATTAGCACATGTTGGACAACATATGCTGATGCCAATATAAACTGATATTGCTGAGTGATAGTCCAATATCAGGCTCATAATATTGGTCATCCAATATATTGATCAGGCTCTAATCAGCAGGTCATTGGATAATGACAGTAATCATTAGTTGAAGCCATAATTTTGCATCAAATTACCAACAAATGTCTCAGCACCATTGATGTGAAGCGGGCCTGTATTATGGTGAACCTGGGCCACATATTGAGACATACAGGCTTCTCTCACACCGTGCATGGATCACACACTCACACTCCTCACTGAGGGCCTGCTGGAGCCTCTGCTAATGACAGGCTGAGGAGGACACTGACAGGTACCGAGTCTGTAGATCCGATCAGTGTTCAATAACCTCACGGGGTAACACTCATGACAATGCCCAGCACCATTTAACGGCAGGTAAAGGAAAGCCTGCTGCTGCTGCTCTGAAATGGACTCACTGCTGCTGTGAATAATCCATTTCACAGCAGTGTTGGCGTTTAGTCTTGAACTGAAACGCAGTCCGAATATAATGCAAATCATGGAGCAGGAGGGGAGGCCTCGGCATACGCACAGCGAGCCGCGACCCCCGGGCCATGCATGTACGCACTATAAAATGGATCAACTTAACAACAACCTCCTTCTTCTGCTGCTGCTGGTGTCCAATCCGATTGGAAGAGAGAAGAAAAAAAAAACACACTCACAAGTGGAAATCGCTGAGCAGTAATAACACCTTTCTACCCTCCTCTGGCAGCTGATACAGTGTTGTACACCCACCCAACCTGCGCCCACTCACTCTCTGCTCTGCCATCTCCTGGAAAACAGATGGATACTCGCCTCTTCTCCTCCACCTCCAGGTGAGCTGCTGCGGGATCACCGGCCCACTGAGCAGCATGCACACCCGGGGCTACAGCGCCTGCCTGCCTGCCTGCCTGCCTGGGTACATGGTGGGCCTTCTTCCAGCCTCCCACTGCATCCAAAACCTCCACTGTAACATCACTCTTTCTTCTTCTTCTTCCTCCCTGTAGCTCCCAATAAACAGCCAAACAGCAATGCGGTGGCATATTTCTGCGTCAAATAATCACTTTACACTCTTAATTGGGCTGTAAACACACAGAAACCTATAATGACAGGTAAGAAGAGGCTCTACTGGACAACACTGCGCAGCTATATTTTGCTACCCTCAACACCATGTAATGTGAAAACCATTAAACATCCGTTATGTCATCGTATAATTGTAAATATCCACAAAAACCTCTGGTGCTTGTGTGAAAAAATTTAGCCTCTCAATGCAACGCCGCGCGATGCTGCAAACACTCCCTGCGTTGTTCATCTCCAGCCCGCTGGGCCTTATGTCAACCTGCCCGGTAAATATGTGTGTTGTTAGTGTCCAAACAGCTGATTTCTACGGAATATGTTTGGCGTTTGCCCGGAGACAAAGCGCTGCGCAGGGATGGGAGACACACAGAGCATAAATCCCAAGGAGGACAGGCAGAAAGCCCAGGCTCGTCCGTGTCCATGTCGCTGAGGTGGGAGAGAGAAAAAAAACAACAACATTTTAATATCTTTTATTTTTCCAACCATTCAGCTGCTTACCTTCCCTCGCCTTCAGGAGAACCGTGTTGGCCACGATATTTTCAATCTCCATTGTCAGAATGTGAATCCCGAGCAGTCGCGATACATTTCACTGAGCGGAAAAAGACGGTTTTTCTGATGAGACGTGCAGACGACGGTGAGGCTGCTGCTGCCGCGGCGCTGGCGCATAGTAGGTGTTTAATAGTGGTCGTCGTTCCTCTCCATTGCAAGACGTGTTTTTTTTTTATATCAAACCCTACCTACGGAGCTGTATGACTACGACGGGGCTTGTTAGCATTCACAGCCTGCCTCCCTTCCCTCTGCCTGCCTTCCTTCCTGCTTCGGCTCCCTCCTCCTCCTCCTCCTCCTCCTGGCCCCTCCTCTGCACAACGAACCAGCGAGAGTAGGCGGGATCAATTTACAACCAGTGCAACAACCACACACACTCTCTCACACACACACACACGCACACACAAGTGCATTCATACATACATGCATGCAATTTCCACCCCGGTTTAGTCTCCTGAAATTATGGATGGTTATGGCATTTATTGTTGTGGCAGTGTTGGATTAAAACGTGCCTCTGTGTGTGGTTTTTCTGCAAGTTTCCCTCAGGCATACTGTTCTCCTCAACCACAGGAGCGATAGAGCCTACTGGAAACATCTAGAAAAGATTGTTTCATTGAAATTATCAATCCAAAAACTGCTTTTTATCCAAACATGATTGGACAGATTAATGTGTAGGGGAGTCTGGGGGCAATCATAACATGGGGTGATTGTAACACACTCAATTCCTCCAATCAGAAACAAGCTAGAGTGATGATACTGACATTGCTCAATAGCATTACCAGTGGAACATGGAGCAGGATCATTTCACCACAGCAGAAGTTTTCCACAGAAATTTAGGGTATGAAAGTTACTTTTTGGATGTACCGTATTTTTCTTTTTTAACTTACATCAATTTTTATCTCGAGGTTATTGATTATAATTAACACGAACGGCCTAGGCTCACATGAAAAACGCAAACATATCAAACACATCATCTGTAGTTTTTATTTCCCACCATTACAGTCTTACAGTGTTCTGCCAAATTATCAGTTTGTCATTCATCTGTGACACACTTTGCATTGCACTAACTGATATGAAAGGTGCTATACAAATAATGTCTGATTGATAGATTGATTGATTAAATATAGGTGTTGCCAGCTAGCATGTGAAATTTTATCATGGCTGCAAAATCAGGGGCAATTGTTACTGTGTCACAACTGCCCCTTAGCCACATGGTCCAATTTAAGCACCTTGTTTTGTCTGTGTTGACACTTTTCTGTTTGAAAATTAACATTTTTCACTAAATTTATTTGATACTACAGCAGTAATGTGTTTACTTTGAGGTATCCTTTAATTTGAGACACAGTGTGTAAATATGACTTAATTTTTCAGTGTTACAGTTCCTTCAACCTGCCACCAAGGGGGCAATTGTAACACTCTGACTTCTTGCATTAAATGTGATATTTTAGTTCTGTCTTTGTCAGTGAAAATATATCAGTTGACTAGTGTATTTTAAGTATTCTGTGATTTATGAAGGAAATTGTAAAAATGTTACAACTGCCCCTGGTCTCCCCTAAAGTTTACCTCTCCACAACAGCTGTTTCATGTGCTACTGCTGACTAAAGTGTTGTAAGGAAACACGAATGAATGAATGACTGAATGAATGCCGTTGGCCACAGAGGCCTGATATACAGACCTCTTCTTGTGTGAACAATGGTGTGAGGGTTTTAAGTTGTTACATTATGCCAGGTCGTACAGCCTGGAGAAAAGAGATAACACACGGGTTTTCTCGTCCTCATAGCTACACTGTGGCCCAGCATCCCTCTGGGCTTTCTAATCTGACGTTTGAATCAACTGAATGCACAATGCTTTGAAAAGAGCTACAAGAAGAGAGAACAGAAGTGTGCCAGTTAAGATGATGTAGAAGCTGTAAGTTTATGTGTAAAATCTGGCACAGAGGTTCATACACCTGGTAACTTAGAATAAACAATTAGATGGTTCACTTTTCGTGTTGCATAAAAGCATTTGAATGAGGCCTGAGGGTATCTGAGGACCATGGAACTGAAGAACTCTTAGGTCAAAGGTCACCAACTTTTATCCTCAGAGCCTCATCGACCTCATAGACCTTTTTCAAGGCAGCCATATTGATATGAAATAGTAGGGTAAACACAGGTGTTACCAGTGATAATAGTTAAGATCCCATTCCATTGATAGGCATTGACAGTCCAAGCAGCTGTTCTAAGGCCAGGCCTGGTAGAGGTGTGGAGGATGCTGTGGTCACTCTGATACACTCTCTGTATCAGCATTTGGAGGGCCCCATGACTCATGCCAGACTCCTATTTATTGACTTTTCCTCAGCCTTTAATACCATCCAGCCATTCCTGCTTGCAGAAAGGCTCATCTGCCATTTTAAACTTGATCTTAACCTGGTTGGTTGGATAACAGATTTTTTAACTAATAGGCCACAGTGTGTGAGAGTTAACAGCGTTCTCTCCAACTGGCTCTACTCTTCCACTGGTTCCCCCCAGGGTT
>JAJHUR010084834.1:0-24286 GCA_027495735.1 Lutjanus campechanus
CCACTAAGTATACAAATAAAAGTCCTGCATTCACAGCCTTTATTTAAGTAAACTTGTGTTAGTATTTTCAGCAAAATGTACTCAAAATTCAGAAATAAAAGTACTCATTCTGCAGGAAAATGGTTCCTGTTTCATCTTACTGCTGGAGTTGTTGCACCAATTTTACTTCATGTACTTTGAGGTGGTTCAGTCTACAGCGATGCATCATAGTCTATAAGATAGTCATATTTTTGTAGCATCATTGTCTTGACTGAGGACACAGCAGCAGGATGAAGGTTCGCTTCGGCTGTATTCTTTTTGGTTTGTCTGTTCTGGGCCACTATAGAAATATGGCAGCCTCTACAGAGAAGGACCAACACCCTCTGTAGGTAAAAACAGCCCATTATTATTTAACAAAAACACAACTATTCTTATTTTTAGGTGATTATACACTAATGAAAACATACTTGTGAATATAATATACAATTTCTGGCAGATTCTGCCAATAAATCCCCTCTAAATAGACACACAGGAGCTTTGATCCTTCAGTTTATCAGATAAATTCAAATTAAAATCACCAAAGTTGGAGATACATGGTTTTCACTTGAGGGAAAGGGTATGAAAAACTGCAATCTGAAAAGTAACTAGTTACTCAAACTATTGAATTTTATCCCAAATTCGTACTTAAGTACACCACCTGAGTAGATGTACTCAGTTATGTTCCACCATTGTCATCTGTTACACTACAACCCAGTGTGTCAACCCTAATCAGTGTTGTTTAATGTTAGCTTTCACAGAGGAGACAGTGCACCTCTGAACAGAGCGTACTCACAATGTGACAGTCATGATTAAGATAAAATCTTTATGTAACAAACACAAGGACTTTTGTTTGTGTTAATGGAACCAGGGGGGGCTTTTCTGTCCAGTCCTGGCACACACAGCCTCTCTGAAGGGCACGGTTTGACAGAAAATAAGTCAGCGTCGCTGTCTGTCACCGGCACTTGACGTACGACTTCCAGTCAGTCACAGCATTACAGTTTATCAAGCCTGTCAGCATCCACGCGCAGAATATAAAATGACAGTGATGTAGCCATGCAGATGGATAAAATCATCACTCACTTCACTAGATGACAAATATTTACTGGATTAAAGTGTGTCTAGCTTCTTGTAGGTGCAGCTAGACTGTAGCGCTATATATATGATAGAGACAGGAAGCCGGGGGATGTGTTAGCATGAAACCTCTGAGGCACCTCTTCAGATGAGTTTTCAAACCGGAGATGAGAATGAAACTGTTGGTATTAGCAGTCAGCAGCAGCAGTAACAGCAGCAATAACAGTCTTTCATTTCTCATCGTGCAGTAAATGAGTGCTTTGCAATGATAATGTCACTTCATGGCCGTAAGGAAAACAACCTGGGAGTTGGAGCTGTATTTTATGGCTCTGTGCTTTGTGCTGTAATCCCTGAGGGACCAACAACACCAAGGTAAGAACAACACAGGGCCACGCTTTATTTTAAAGTACACAAACAAGTTTGTTACTTGACAGTGTTAGAAATTTATTAGATCTTAATTAAGGACACATTAGAACAGCCCTGTACTGTAAACTTAATATTATCTTCCACAGTTACACCCTTATCAGACTTTATTAGAGGGTAATTAGGATTACAATAGGCAAGGCAAGGCAAGCGCCATGCAGACAGAAGGTATTCAAGGTGCTTTACAAGAACTTAGAAATACATTAAAATAAAAAGAAAAAAAAAAGCTAAAAGCAAGACAATAGATAGTGAGAAACATGACAGAAATGGCATTTAAAAAGCAAAGAAACAAACAAACAAAAGCAACAGCAGGCAAATATAAAACAACAGCTACAGATTATCCTAACTATCCTAAGTTACATATCTGTTTCACTGGTAAGCTGCAGTGAACAGAAGTGTTTTAAGCCCTGATTTAAATGAGTTGACAGTTTCAGCCGACCTCAGATATTCAGGAAGTTTGTTCCACAGGTGGGGAGCAGAGAAACTAAAGGCTGCTTCACCTTGTTTGGTTCTGATCCTGGGAACACTGAGTAAACCCGTTCCAGATGATCTGAGGGGTCCGGGTGCTTCATAACGTGCAAGTAAATCAGAGATGTATTTAGGCCCGAGACCATTTAGTGCTTTATAGACAAACAACAAGCTGTTAAAGTCTATCTTGTGACACACAGGAAGCCAGTGCAGTGACTTGAGCACTGGTGTAATGTGCTCCACTCTCGTGGTGTTGGTGAGGACTCTGGCAGCAGCGTTCTGGACAAGCTGCAGTTGTCTGATTTTTTACTCCGACCTGTGAAGACACCGTTACAATAGTCCAGCCTGCTGAGAATGAAAGCATGAACAAGATTTTCTGTATCTTCATCAGACAGAACTCCTTTAATTCTTGCCATGTTTTTAAGGTGGTAGCAGGCAGATTTAGTAATTGTCTTAATGTGACTCTTGAAATTTAGGTCTGAGTCCAGAACTACACCAAGATTTCTGGCTTGATTTGTAGGTTTTAGTGTCACAGACTCAAGGTGAGCACTGACTTTTGATCTTTGTTCTTTGGGGCCAAAAATAACTATCTAACTATCTAGAACTGAACTGTAAACTGTATTTGTTCCGATGGTTAGACCCTTATTAGACTTTATGAGCAACAGAACTGTGCTGTAAACTAAAGTGTATTATTTTCCACAGTTACACCTTTATTAGAGTTTATTAGAGAATAATTAAGATTATAACTGAACTGTACTGTAAACTAAAGTGGAATCACATATCTGATGCTTTAAGCTGATTATTTACCTACAGTATAACATTAAGCCTGTGCAGCCACACATCAACAAAATGTTTTTCTACCTCTTTAATTTTGGCCTTTACTTTTTAGATCTGGTTCACATATTGTTTTTAAACGGGCAAGAAGCAGACATGTGATTTCACTTTAGTTCACGGTTCAGTTCTGCTGTTATGTGTCCTTAACTACCCTTAACTGAGTCCAATAAAGGGTCTAATGCTGTCTAATATAGAACATATTATTTCCAGTGTCTGTCTGATACAAATTACGGCTTGTTACGTCTTTTTGGTGTACTGTAAAATAAAGCGACCTAACAAATTCATGGCCACATGAATGAGAGAGAGAGAGAGAGAGAGAGAGAGAGAGAGAGAGAGTGTGTGTGTGTGTGTGTGTGTGTGTGTGTGGACATTGTTAAAGAGGAATTTAACATGCTGTTTTTTCAGCTGTAAGAGCTTAAGATCCTCAAACAAGAAAAATGTTCATGAAAGTCCCTGAATCACAGCAAAGTAAAGAGAAACTTATGCAACATGTTGCAAACCCTCAAACAAAAGTATTACTCACAACATAAAGCTGTAAAACTCACTTATGTAATTGCAGCCGGTGCCAAAAAGCTGCCTGCGAGGTGGGAAGCAAGTGTTTATTGGTTTAAAGGTCAAACAGAGTGCAGAGCAACTACACTTATTGATCGTGTTATTCCTGTGTAAAATCAATGAGAACTATTCCAGAAAAGGAATTGCATTGTTTCTCATCAGGTGGAGATGATTACGACAGTGCAGAGAACAGGAAACACAGCCGAGTGATGTCTGTTTTTTAAACGTGTCAGGCTGGGGAGGTTTCATCGAGAATCGCTGATCGGTCCCTGCGGCTGCCAGGCGGATAATAAATCACCATGCGGATCGATAAACATGACACGTGATTATCAGCTGATTGACGTGAGAAAGTAGCACAATCAGCAATATCCCAGTTTGAAAATGAGAAAACGAAGAGCTAAATCAATTGTGTTTGTTGTGTTAGGCAACAGTTTGCTCCGACTGTATTGATACAGACTAACACAGTGTGGACAGTTATTTTAGACTGATGCACAACACTGAAAAGCAACATTAGTTACTTTAGAATGAAGAATTTGTGCATAGTATAGTGTATCATAACTGGCATCTTTGCAAATCTTTAGGTTTTGAACTCTTGTTTGGACAAGACTTGGATGGAACTTTTTAAATATTCTCTGGCTTTTTATCGACTAATCGATCACTTGAGAAAAGCAGATTATGACAGTAAAAAGATGATGTCCATCTCACGTGCAGTTGATATCAGAGAACACAGTTCAGGTGTGGGAAACAGCTCTCCCTCATCTCCCTCATGCTTCGGCCTCTGCCTCTCTGTTGCACGCATGTGAAATCCAAACACCTCCACAAAAAGGATGTTTACACGCACAACTGTTGTCAACTTCGCTCTCCTGGATGATGAGCTAGGGTTACAGAGCCGACGTTTCATTGTTCCCAATATGCTGGAGGCGACACTGACGTTCACTGAAGTGCACTTCACCCGGTCCTGATCTCATGTGACAATTAATAGAGTCTTAGCACTTCAAAACAGGCACAATGGATCTGTGACAATAGTGTTTTTTGAAAGATATGGGCGTTTTGATTTTCGTTATGTGAGAGTTTCCATTAAGAAACCTGAAACTGAACGATGATCATCAGTGACAATGAGGCACATGTTGACGTTAGTACAGAGCCTCTTCCTCATGTGATGTTGACAGCTAACCTAAAGGGAATATCTTTCATTCTTTTAGCAGGACGTAAGGAGTTTGAACGTTTACCCGTCACATTGCAAAGACATGTGACAGATGATCAGCGACCCTGCTTCTCATAAAAAACTCACAACATTGAAGTTCTTCCCATACTGTAGATTTCTCATGAGGCTCTGCTTACAGCACAAAATTGGTCTCTTGGGTGAATCCGCCCTTTGTCTTTGTCTTTAATCGTCTTTGGTCTCACGCTTTGTGCTTGAGATATGTGGTCCCGCACTGTGTAATATTCTACTGAAAGAGGGAGGAATCCAGCGGCACGATTTCACACCAGTTATTTTCTTGGATTGTGTGCTATCTCTGCTCACAACACCCATTTGTCAGATCTTGACATGAAACAGGACCATCAGAGGAACAATTTAACTGGTCACAATCTGAAAACGAAGGAACATTCTCTCCATTCCCCTTTCATACTGCCGCCTACATATCCCCATGAGAGAGCAGATTTGCACAATGAGGCCATTATCGTCTATTTACTTCTGTCTTCTGCATCTGAAGGGCAGATAAACCAGCGGTGGCCACACACAGGCCAGCGCACAATATACACAATGCAGCGACTGCTGGTTTGTGATGCAGATGTATGAGGGTTTGACTCTGTGTTGGCTGGCCTGGAGTTTTATCTCTTGCAACACGTGACTTACCCCCACCCCTATTCTGACCTCTAACAATGCATGCATGTGCGAGTACCCTTGAAAAAGACATAAAAATGGAAGAGATGTTTTGCGTTTATCTGCAACACTCGCTGCAGGAGAGGTGGCTATAAAGAGCCGGCACTGAATTGGTACCAGAACCTGATTGGTCTGTAGGGAAATATTGATATTGATGGACAAACAGTGCTGCTGTCAGTGTTCGTAAAACATTATTACATGGCTTTGTTAAATACTTGATTCTGATCAGTCAGTTACAGCATTCTAAGGTCTATTATTACTGAACAGCAGATATTTGCTATGAATAAGAGACCATTTATACCAACAGGCAGTTGTTATGAACGAAGTTCCGACCATAGACTCTAGGGACACAATAAAATTATTTTTTAATCAATAAAATTATTTTAAATCAGTGATCAGACATTATTGTGAAATAAACCCAGACAGGGTGATGCAGGTCTTGAATCTTACTGAATTCGCTCTAGTGCATCTGGCATTTCCAAATTCCAAAATTTAAAATACCAAAGTTGCCAGCATCAGATGATCACATTTGCATGTGTGCATGTTTACATTCTGTGCTCGCCAGCCATGACTGACAAGGCTAAATGTGGGATCGCTTTATTAAATCTAACAAAATTGAAGCTCAGTGCAGTTATATGTATACTCCAGTAACATCATGAAACATACATGCGTAAAGTATCCCAAATGTTTCCAGTAATGGTCAAACCCAGAGAAATCTACAGTTGAATCAAGGTAATGGTGCATTTCCTGTAGACGTTGCTTCTTCCGGGAAGACACGAGATATGTCAGATACGTTAGAGAGTAAGGAAGGAAGTCTGCAAATGCGACTAAACATAACATGAATAAAACTTTAATATTACCTCGTCCATGACCATGCTTTATTTTCCTTGGTGACTTGAGACTTTACTTAAGACTAGGATGTGGCGGCAGCTGATGAGCAGAGACGGTCTCGTCCAAAAATAATAAACTTTGGATTAATTTGGAGCAGGATGATTGCAGTAGTATGCAAAAATCAGTGACACGGCTACAACATCCAAATTCATCTGTCTCTAGAAAACCCATAGGTACAAGAATTGGCTGGTCAAATGTAAGCTAGTCACTTAACATTAGCTAAAAAGCTAATGTTAACCTTAAGTTATGTATGAGCTATAAGGCTAAATTATAATTTCAGAGCTAAACTCTCTATTGTTGTTCATTTTGGAGGCTTATTCGTATGACTGAACATTGACTTGACTTGGTTGATTCTCCCCACAGTAACTTGAGACTTGCACCTGGTGAGTTAGTCCCACCTCTGTTAATAAGTCTCGGTATTGATGAGCAGTATTGGTTCCTATACTATAGCCATTCCCTCCCTGAAGTGCAAGTCATCTGAACAAACCCTCAAAAATCCATTCTCCCTCCTCAGAGGAGAGCCTGAGAGTTTTAGGAGGATTGCGTTGTTTGGCTGCTGTCCCGTCCGGTCTGCCTGATTCAGCATGAGTAATATCACTGCCGCACACTGGTGGTTTCAAGAGTGACCCTCTATGTTGGAGTCCGTCGCTGAGTCACCATGTAGAGCAGAGTAATTGTAGGTGACAGCGCTACTGGCGACAGCACAGACAGCTACCAACCCATGAATTGATGCTGCTGAAATATGCGGAGTCATCTCTGTTGTGTCAGCAGCTCACCATCCCTCAGGGACGGACCAGCACTAAGCTTGTAATAACTGAGTGGCTTATTCAGAATCCAGGTGCTGGAGCTGGAAGGGACTAAGAAGGCTTTGACAGACCGCACAGGTGAGACAAGCCCACAGTACTCTTTCATTAAAACTTATCTTTTTGTTAGACATTCTCCCGTTTTCCAAACACAGTCCAGCCAGGTGGATTACACACTATCCATCTATGTTCTCGTGTGTACTCTGCTTGCATGCGAATGTCTATTTGCGTACATGCCCTTTAAAGATCTGTGTAATGCAGTTGCTCTAAGCCATCGATTTAACAGCCGTGACTGTCAGGGACAAAACGATAAAACTGATTGAAGTGCTCAGTTTACACACAACGAGATTTAGCAGTTAAACAGAATGGATGATCACCCCGATCTGATGCTGGGAATCCTGCGTGCAGCAGGGACGAACACAGCAGCTGAACATCTGGAAGTAGGGCCGAAGAGGGGTGAAGCAGAAATGGAAATCAGGATTAATATCAGAGTGCAGAGCAAGCAAAAACACTCTCATTGTTAATCAAAACGTGACACAGTGGTGTGTTGTGTCAGTGTGTAATGTTTGGATCGCAGAGAGGCCAGAGAAGGCTGAGTTTTTGTCTGTGTATTTACTTCTGCTCAACAGAACTCCTCTCAAAGCTCTTGGATTCATGCAGTCATGGGAAGCTTTGAATATAATTAACACATAAACCATGTTTTCACTGCAGGAACCTTCCCACAGACAAGGAACCTTTGGAGGAACTCACTGAGTTTCCAGTGCAGGGACCAGAATCTAAATTACTGTATGTTCCTTGGACATTATTTGTCCCCCAAAAAGTCCCTGCTCAAATGGTCGCACATTTCTGATTGGTCAAGCACTCGTAGAATTTTATTTTAGCCACCATTTTTATAAATCTGAAACTGCAAACTAGTTTTTTGTTCATTGTGCTTCAACACATCAACATGGAGTTACAGAAGAAAGCATATGACAGATGAACCGATGATGAAGTCCAGGCCTTAAGTCACACAAATTATGATGCATGTCCAGCACTCTGTATAATGTTATTGTTGTATAGTTGCACACTAAAATGATGTGTAAAAATAGCTTTCAGACATCAGTGGACACATTTTCTTAAAGAGGACCTATTATACTCATTTTCGGGCCGTTGTATTGAGTCTTGGACTCCTATAGAGCAGCTGCACATGATTACCCGCACACAAAGCTTTGTAGATCTTCAGGACGCTGTACCTTTCTCTGCATCTCCTCCTTGTATTTCCTGCATCCCGCGAAAACGGTCTGTGTAATTTACTCCACCCCCCAGCCCTCCTCCATGTACGCCTCCCGCCGAGCCCACTCTGCTGTGATTGGTCACATTCCCGAGGACTTCCGAAGAGCTGCCGAGCACTGCCGAGGGCTGCCGAGCCCCACCTCCTCATTTTGCCGGTGCAGGAGTAAACAGCGAAGTTTACTACTCTTTACTCTTTTGAAAATGACAAGTTTTGAAATACAGCCGTATGTGTTGGATCCCGAATCCGATCCGGAGGTACAGACTGGACAGCCTGAAGTTTCTCCAGAACAGAGGTTACTTCATGACGTCTCTGAATGGTAGGCGTAGCTTGTTATTGTCATTACCTGTTTACCTGTGCTGCGTAAGGATGGATTTTGTTTTCGGCTAATCCAGCTTCGTACTGGTACATGTTGACAAAACAGTCCCGTGTGAAATGCCGTAGACAGACAAACGCGGAGGTATTTTTCTTTCGCTGGCTGGGAAAAATCAACTCTATCCACTTCTGCCTGGTGCTTGCCTCTTTAGGAAAGCTAAACAAAGTTAACTTTCCCTCACACCAGAACAAACATTTTCTGGGAGCCATTGCTCAAACGTGCTAACACTGTGAAATCGTTGTAGACAGCAGAGCAGCGCACTGCGATACAACTTCCAAAGCAGAGCGGGGGAGAGGGCAGGCTCAGAGCATATGCCGGGGCATTCCCATATAAGTAAGTCTGGCACGCATTCACGTTAATGCAACCTCTTGTTTAAAAAAAGACTGTAAAACACAGCGTGCAGAGCCATCCAAAACAGCGTGCAGGGCTCACTTCCAAATGCACGAAACTCATTATTTGACGCGTTGGCATCGTTTAACATGAATATCCAACATTGTAACAACATTTAAAGGTCAGAAAAGAGGAAAAAGCATAATAGTTCCCCTTTAATCTTTACAGGTCCTGAAACTGTGGTGGTAAAAAGCGGAGTGACAGAAACTTTTAGTTCCTTAAATAATAGTTCCTGAGACTAAAAGTTACCTTAAGGTACTGTACTTTAGGTGTGAATGTGGTTTTACACAGAGACACAAATGCAAAAATTGCATACAAAATATGGTAAATGGTATATACAGTAAATATACAGTAATAAGTCATAAAATAAAAGTATTTTACATGGTGGGGTGCTGTGGATGAATTAAGAAGTCTCACAACTTGAAGGAAGAAGCTGCAGCGGCACATCCGCAGATACTTGTGTATCTCTTGCCAGAAAGCAACAGGCTGTAGCTGGGGTGGGTGTTGTCTTCTAGTATCCGAAGCTTGGCAGATGTGTACCAGTGATGTTCAGGGCTGTTTTAATCACCTGCTGTTGAGTTTTCCTGTCCTGTGCACATCCCATGCCAGCTTGCAATATTTGCTTTCACTTGCTTCAGTAGAAGTTAACAAGAACTATCAACTGAAACTTTGACCTCTTAGGTTTCCTTCAGAAATACAGCTGTTTCTGAGCCCTCTTCACAAGGGTGGTGTGTGATGTCTATGACCTTACTCCAAAAATCAGCAATCAGCTCCTTAGTTTTGCTGATGTTTTCTGTGCACCTGCTCTGCACGCCTGTTAATTTCCTCCTGATGTGACGCCTCATCGTTGTTTGTAATTTGATGGATGATGGTGGTGTCATGTGTAAACTTCACAATAGTTTTCTTCACATTGGGGGCTGCAGTCATGGATGTACAGTGTGAACAGCATGTTCTTTTCTCCATACAAACAATATTTTCCACATATGCTAATAGAATTGATGCAGCTGCACCCCAAACTAACCCTGAGCCAACTGCTGTAATTATTAATACGACGTGTTATTGCTGCAGTATATCTGTTTTTATTACCACTTTCCATTGCTTGCTGTTGCTGCAGTCAGCAGGTTCCAGCAGACAGTCACATAAACTGATAAGACCAAATGTTGGTCCAGTTTTCATTTTCAAATCAACATTTTGAGTGCTTTAGTAACATTTTGTGATGATTTGTGAAAGCTGCCCTGCAGCCCAGGCAAAGATGTTTGACTGCGCAAATCTAACAGTTGATTCCGACTGACGCGAAATCCAACTTCAACTGGCCTGTCAGCAGGGACTGTGTCACCGCGCCAAACCTGTCCTGTGTGTCCGAGAACGCAGCGCGCAGAGTGCGGCGTGCAGCCACTGCGCCTCTGTCTGTGCAGTCCTCTGCTGTGTCTCTTTAAGTACAGCAGGCAGTGCTGTTGGTCCGTGTGTGTGTGTGTGTGTGTGTGTGTATGTGTGTGTGTGTCTTTGGGAGCGCAGCGCAGAGCGCACGGTGCGGCGGCGCTGCCTCTCCGCAGCGTCAAACAGGCGGCAGGCAGCTCTTCCTTCACGTCGGACAGGCGACAGAAACGACAGGTCGACACACTGCCTGCATCACGTCCACGCTTCGACCTGAACAGCTGAGTGGAGCGAAGGAAAAGAGGAGGAAGAGGGCTGTGTGATTCAGACTGGTGAGGCTACAGGGCCACTGACATTATCCCTCCTTCTCTTCGCCGACCGAGAGCCGAGGAGCGGAGCGGTTTATCTGCGAGGCTGTACTGTAGATTATTGAACAGCACTGACAGACTGCACCAGCTAATGAGATTGATCAACTAACGGTAGTTATCTCCGGTGTGAAAAAACAGCTCATTAGAGAGCATGCTGCTGTTCATATTTGGCTGAATGATGGTGGAGATGAAACCTCATGATGACCATCATCCTCTGCTGAGTTTCGTCCTGTGAAACTGCACCATCAAACCATCTGCTGGATCCTGGTCCTCACTCGCGTGTTGAAGGTAAGGGGAAGCCACCACAGAGCATTGCGTTTGCTTTTAGAAAAAAAAACCCAGAGGAAACCTTTATTAAGCAGCTCAGGTTTGTTGCATTTGTGGTGTAACAGAAACTCGTAGTCTGCACCGGTATGAAACAACAAACCCAGAAACCCAGAATGTGTTTTAGTATTTTTTTTTTTAAATTATTGTTCTGAATCTGAGTAAAGAAGCTGCCACTTGTTAAAGGAAAGACTGGACAGTAGCTGCAGTAGTCTCTGTCTATTTAAAGGCCATATGTTTTTATAACACTCAGCCTCAGGTGATAAAAATACCTGAGTGAGGTAGAGGTTGTGACCTAATCTACCCGGTCTGTTCTATAGACTTCAGAGTTCAACGCTAGTGCCATTTTTCATTTTTTCATCACAGTCATTTTTTACTTGCCCTTGTAGAAAATTGTTTTATTTATTATATAACAGCAAAGAATAAAGTTAATTATCATATTCAACTAGGCCTACAACATCTATAAAATGTCAGAAAACAATGAAAAACTCCCATCCTCTTTATAGGCGTAATATGCAGCATTTTCCTAAAAAAAAAAATAAAATAAAAAAATATGTAGACTCACAAACACATAATCCCTTTCAGTCATGACTTATGACCCACTAGAAGTATGTGTTGATGTCTGTTTCTGCAGAGATCTGCCCTCTGCCTATATTTATCATTATTTTGCTATGCTTGAGAATGCAAAACATTGGTATCTATGTTTGAACACGTATGAACATGTTGGACAAATCCTACCTTTAAATGTAAATAAATGGAGAAAACTGGGAAATTTTCTGCCATTTTTTACACAAAAAAATTACTTTAACCATGAAACATCCACCATCAATCAACATAGTTTGATTGTTTAATTTAAAAAAAAAAAAAAAAATTTCTGGGTCAGGCAGTTGAGTTGCCAGATTTACTAGCCCAACATGGCATTCTGCTTGCCCCAGGCAAGCGGGCGATGAGCTCCGCACTTCACAGTAAAATCCTAATTCATCATTCTTTTTATTTGACTTCTGGTCAGTTAATCCTATTGATGAGGTTCGTATTTTTCCTGTCATATTTGTACCTGCAGTGTTTGTGTGACAGATGTTAAGGTGTCCCTGCTCTCTGCTCACTACATTATCGTGTTCAGTGGGCAGTAAAGATGCATTAGTCTCCTAGCAGGTGCACGGCCGGTGGCCCACAGACTGAATCATTTTCCCTAAAGTGTGAAGTCGGTGGACTGTCATTAGAGCACTCCTGCTAATTTTTAACCAGAGCTGAGAAAACAGGCAGAGCCCATCCTGCATTTCCTCCCCTCATTTAGTTTCTTTAGTTTAAGAAGCTGATGAATAGATTTGTCAGCTTTAGCATGTGCAGAACCTCGTGTTTATGTAGCTCAACCTCATTTGTTTTTTAATGTTTCAGACCAGATGTGTCAAACTCATTTCACCTCGTACAGCCCAGTTTGATCACGAGTGGGTCGAACCAGTAAAACCATTGCATAATAACCTCTTAATAACAAAACCCCCTAAAATGTCCCCGTTTTTAGTGTAAAGAAGTACATTCTGAAAACATAGACAGGGTTCAGATTAACAGCAACATTTCCTGACATTTATGGACCAAACAACTGATCAATTAACTGAGAAAACGATCGACAGATTAATCACTAATGAAAATAATTGAGCAATTAATGATTATTTTCATATATATTTTTCGTTTTGTGTCAAAAACGTCTTCGAACTGCTTCTTTTGTCCAACCAACAGTCCAAAACCCAAAGACTTTTCATTTACTGTCATAAATAACACAAAAAAGCAGCACATACTTACACTTAAGAAGCTAATTTTTGCTTGAAAAATTAGTGAAACAATTAATCGATTATCAAAATAGTTGGCAATTCATCTTCTTTTAACTGACTGATTGACTAATACTGTAGTTGCAGCTCTTATTTTATTGAGAACATAATATGCAAATTAATTGATAATGAAAATAATCTTAACACTATTTGTCCTCAGCTGTGCAGGCTTTGTACTTACAAGGTAACTCCTAATGAATTTAATGAAATTATGCAAATCACTGCTGTAAATCACTGAATTGAACCGACCACTCAGCGCGAGGTGTTGAAATAGAAGAAGA
The DNA here is from genome assembly GCA_027495735.1 of Lutjanus campechanus. Lineage (NCBI taxonomy): Eukaryota > Metazoa > Chordata > Actinopteri > Lutjaniformes > Lutjanidae > Lutjanus > Lutjanus campechanus. Next base: position 13,152 of record JAJHUR010084834.1, read on the forward strand.
ACAACATAATGGTTCTTAAGATTGATCACAATGCTGTTAAAGTCAATTCATGAACACACTAATTGCTCATGCAGCTGCTATTTCAGCGCTTGGCTATGACAGTAAATAAAAAGCACAGAGCATGACAGACCTCTTGTTATGGCAGCAGGAGCACTCAGTTCATGGCTGCTAAATCTAGACCGAGCAGAACTGATCAATACCGTGAACGTCACTGTACTGTAAAATAGAAAATTGAAGCCCCCCCTTGCCCCCCTGTCTCCCACAGATTCAACCCTCTGGTCATGGGAGTTTCCGTCACATTACTGTATAAAATGTAATGTGGTTTCTGCCCACAGAAATCTGTGGACACTCATTTAAGAAATAAAATCACATAGAGTTTATTGTTGCTAACAGCGGCTGCGCTGTCCCGTGAGCTCAGTTCTCCCTGAGGCAGGAGAGAACAGACGTCAGAGAACTATGGCAACAACAACTGAAACTCATATTTGTGCTCTGGAGATTGAGAGGCTGCTGTTCCTGCTGCTGCTGTTGATTCAGTGAATAATCACAGAGTTGCAGCATTTTGCCTCTATGGAGAAACCTGTAATATATTTACTGTAATAAATTCAAAAATGACTGTGATATGTGATCAGAGATTAAGGTGAATACTTGTCCTTTTATCCTGAAAACTCATTTGGCAAAGCTTTAACTTTAACTCTGACAGATGTTATTCCAGCTTGGAATAGAAATTTCAGGACAACGCGGCTGCAGCGTTGATGTCGTAGAAGCGAGAATTTCAACTTAACATGTTTCCGTGATCTCCGATTACATATTATTGTTATTTTATGATTTAATTACAATAGATTTATTGCACTACATCAGATTACATATAATACAATTGCTGAATGATTTAGTGTCTTTTCACAAGTCTGAAGAAATCATTGATAGTCTTTTAGAAGCTGAAAATGTGGTTAAATTCTCCAGATTGTGTGTTTTCAGAGCAGTGGGCTTTTGTTTTCAGGATAATGGGCATAACTTTACATTGACAGACAATAAACAGCTGATCAACTTGCAGCGTAGAGCGATGTTTACAACGTTGTGCTCGTCTTGCACTCCTGCAGCCTGCCTGAGCTTGCTCAAGTCTGGGGAGGAGAGGGGCGAGGGAAAACAACTCACTTCAACCACAGATTAAAGAGGATTTAAGTCTATTTAATATACTGTCTATGGCTCCAACTCACTATTACTCATTTTTGGACACGCCATTGTTACACATTGCTCTTTTAAGTGGATCATCAGTCTTTACGATTGCAATGTTGAATCCTGAAGGAAAGAGATGTTTCTGTGAATTTGATGTTGTATTTCAGAGGAGTTTTTCACATGCGAGCTTGGCTCTGGCTGCAGAGGAGAACTTGAAAGTGGCTCAGATATGAAGTCCTTTGTGTAGCGACAGGGTGGCCGGCAGCAGAGTGAGAGGGCTTTGAATTCCTCCAGAGCTTATCTTTTCATCCTCTTGGCGACTTCTCAGGGACGTGCCGTGGATCATATCCAGTGGCCGCGGGCTTTGAAGACGGCCAGTGGAACTGACAGGAATTACAGTTTGCATGCTTGTGCTGTAGCCATTACAGTGGAATAACAGTGGTGCAGCGTGAGCTGTGTGTAGGTTGGGTGATGTACTCGCTCCTGATATATCACCATCAAGACAGGATGTCAAGATCCTCATTAGAGCTCCTACAGAAATAGCTTGGCATTTAATACTCTGCCATCTTCATCGCCAAAGACATGCTGGAACTTCCAGACTGTCTGACGCTCAAAATCAGAACAGTAGTTTCACACTTAGTGGCTCCAAATTAATTTTTTTGGTGTGGATTCAAAACACAATTTATTACATGTTGGACTAACTTATTTTTCTTTTTTCCTCGAAAGAAAAGATGATCTTAGAGAGAGGATAATCTGTAAAACTGTGTTCTGGTTACATAGATCCATGGAGTGGGTCAGCGGTGCTGCATGCACATCTCAGCCAGATTTTCAGCTTATAGGAGGATTATTCACAACACCGGACCTCTTCCGTAAGACGTATCCAGATAATCACTGCCTAGACAGGTGGTATAGGAAAACAGGCCTGCTGGCTAGTAGACGTCAAACCCACTCGTGTCTGTGGGTTTTGTTGATGATATAAGGCTGCAACTAACGCATATTTTCATTATCTCTCGATTAATTGACTAGTTGCTTGGTTAATAAAATGTCCGAAAATGTTGATCACTGTTTCCTGAAGCCAAAAGTGACTCTTTAAAATCCCTTGTTTTGTCCACAACTAACAAAAATAGTAAATATTCAAATTTAGGAAGCTGAAATCAGATAATTCTGGCATTTGTTCTTAAAAATGATTAATTAATTGATTGGCTGTTAATGTAATAGTTGACAACTAAGTAATTAACTGACTAATCATTGCTGCTCTATTTTCGACTGTATTTAATATAATATCATTTACACAGATTAACTTTCTTTTCCTTTTAAACTTAACTGTATACAGATTAATTTCAGGTCTGTTGCATGACTCAAAATGAAACTAACGAAGAAAACAAAACAACCACAGTGAACAAAATACAGTATATTGTATCAACAGTCTGTCTACTGTAAAAAAAAAAAAAAAAAAAAAAAAAAAAAAGCTGCCACGTTAGGCATTGAGTTTTTTCATTGTCCTTCGTTTTGCATCTTAATTTGCATTTTATAAAGAAAACATTTCATACTGCTTGTGTGCAGTTTGCGATGACTGGAGAAAAGCTAAACGGCCAATTATATTTTGAAACTCAGACCTGCTGTTCAGGCTTTTCGCTCAGATACAGACAGGCTCCCTGCTGAGGACGTGGATGTTGTTTAATCCAACCAACGCTAATATGATGTGTGAGATCATGTGTGTGTGTGTGTTTGTGTGTGTGTTTCAGTACAGGGTTGTGCACTTGCATCTCCCAACATGCTGGGATGCAAATGCACGGTCATGCCAGGGGTGTTTTTCTTGGATACAATAAGACTAAAACTAATTACCGGAGTCATTAGATAAGATCATTATTGCATCAATTTTACATCTACATTGGGGGAGAAGACTTAATTATTATGGTGCAACAAAATATCTGTCTTAAATCAGTGTTTCACAGTCTTTTTATGCCATGCTTCCTCCATTTATGTAACCAAAATTTGATTGTTTGGATTTGGGAACACTGAGAAGCTACAAAATTATATTAAAACTCATAAAAACAAAGGACCTGATGTGAAGTGCCTTCATGATCCGTTTTTACAGAGAGACTGTCAGTATTGTGCTGCAGTGCACATTCCATCAGATGCATTTCTTTGGCTGACACACACATCCAAAGTCCTTTTCTCCGCCAAAATTTAAATAACACCATTTGCTCGTCCATGTCAGGCTCTCTGTAGAGCCACGCCATTAGAATTAATTTTGTTGTGTTCATTAATTTCAAACCAACAAGATTTTGGATCATGATTCTGCTGGAGAAAAATCATGATATGATATTTTTGCCATATCGTCCATCCCTAGTATCCATAGTAACAGAGAGCCAAGTTGAATTTTGTTGAAATCACATTATCTAGAACAGGGACTCCTGGGGTTGCTCGACATTCGTTCAAATTATCTTTTTCATAGTTCGACCAATAATAAAGTAATTTTTAAATCTTGAATAGTTTGTAGATTACATTCTAATCAAAAAAATCTATGACAATTAATATAAACAGAAATCTTCCTGCATCATATTATCCATTCATGGTTTAACATGTGTCTAATATCTGTCTAATGAAAAATCTCCAAAAATCTATTTCAAGAGAGAAATATGAGAACCTCTTATCTAGAACATGAACTGCATTTTATTTTTCATGCATATTACTCTTAAGTCATCGTGCAAATGAAAAATTCAAGTTACATTTTGAGTTTTTATACACAAAAGACACAAGGCGCTCATACTACACTTAAGGTAAAGCTGAGAGCTGCCATATTTCTCTTGTCAGAAAATCTTGTACTTTTCAACTGTCAATGTTTTTTTTGTCTCTGGATAAATCTCACTCGCCTGAGTCTTGAGATGAGACTTTGGTCTATTGTTGCTTCATTAATCAAACTCATTTAACTACTGTAGATATGTTCCATATGTTCCCCCAGTTTGAGAACCAAGGTCCTAAATCAATCAATTTATGTAATGCCTAATCATTGTAACAAACAGCATGTTGCAGCATTTTTAAGTTATATAATTGACATTACAGTAATTAGATGGAAAAAAAAACCCCTCTCTTTTCTTCCAAGACTTTGTCCCCAAACGTAGATTATCATGTTATTTGCTCTTCATCAGGAGGTCAGTCTGGGTTTCCGATGCGGCATCAGCTCTGGCTCCCCTCAGTCTGACCCAAAGCCTCTGTTTGCCCTCCACACCGTCAGACTGACTCACAACCGTGTGAGCGTCCAACACTAACTGCTCATGGGAAACAGAAGGCTTGACATGGTGTGTGTGTGTGTGTGTGTTTGTCCATGTGTGAGGGAGAAAATGAAGAGACAGGGGAAGAAGAGGCTGTGAGAAAAATAGAGGAAAAAAAAGAGATGAGGAGCAGAAGATGAGGAGAAAGCAGTGAATATAAGAGCTGCATTCTCTGAGGTCCATGGCCGACCTTGAGACGGTGCCAGTTGCCGAGATTAGCACATCACCACTGTAATGGCTCACCTCGAGTAGCAGACCCCCTTGTCCTCTCTTCAACTTGATCCCTGCTTCACAAAAAGGTCTTTGTCAGAGTTAAAGTGCTGGGCTTCTGTTTTCTGAACCTGCTGCACCAACAGAGCTCCGACCTGGCAACAGCCGAGGCTTTAAATACAGAAATTTAGTTTACCGACTCCACTTTTAGGAAACCGGAGGACAAAATGGTCTGAGTGCTGCCTGTGTGCTAGTCTGAGAGGCATTTATCTTTGGCTCATGATGCTGGAGCTTGAACTAAAGCACCATTCATACTCCTAAACGAACGAGTTCCCATTTAAAACTTATTTATAACGTAACAAACAGTAATATAGGAATAAAGATAACAAGTCATAATTAGTTTCCACTGATTTTCTGATTATTTGATGTGGGGTTGTATGAGGTACTTTGTATAATTAGTGAATTATCTACAGTAGATGCTGGTTGCCATGTCCCCAGTTTTGAAGCAGGAAGCTAAGTAATGCTAATGCTGTAATATGTGACATTTCATATTAAAATGTTCGACCTGTGTTATATATTTTGTTGAGTTGTTTACCTACATTATCTCAAATGTTTCCAACAACGTTCTAAGGCAGAGAAATACATCATTTATTTAAGGTAATGGTACGTTTCCTGCTTGCTGTTGCTAGCTACTTGCTTCCGGGTAAACACTGGATACATCAGATGCAGCAGAGTGCTTTGATGTGAGGAAGTTGGCACACCATTTCACAACGTCATCAGACTACGTCTTTTCTAACTGGTTGATTCCACCAAGAACGCGCGTCTGCACCACGGTTTTGTTCTGTCCTCTGCACGGCCCCAAACCCCACCAGCAGTGTTACAGAAGCTTTTCAGGGTGTTTTGCCCGCCTGATTATGTTGACTTGCTCAGATTTTGTTGATTAGTTCCTCTTTCCTCGCTCTTTGTGCGTCCACCATGAATAAGCAGGCTACATGGTTAAATAGTTTCTTTTCCGTCTGTCTTTATGATCGTGAGTCTGTATGGGGTCTTTTATTTTGAAAATTACCCGTATTCGCCATGCCTTTACTGTGTCTGACTTCCTGCCCGTTCGATCTGCTCTGTGCTAATTGACGCGACCTCCGTCAAAAATAGACCCGGCGTGTATTTGAAGCAGAGTGGAGCAGAGTGGAGAGCGGTTTCTGGGACATGCCGCCGTGCTTCTGGTGGAATCACAAGCATGGCCCGATGCAGCCACTATATTTAGAATATTTTCACCGCCGTAATTTTACCTCGCAGAACACAGGAGTTGCTGGTCTACTACTACCTTGATTGGCTAGTTTGTTAGTGTCATTGTGCGACTTTGGTCTCTTAAAAGGTTAGTTTGGATTGATATATGATGGTTATTTCCCATTGAAAAAGGCTGCCTGTCGGGAAGGTAAAGTGGCAAAAATATTGTAAATAAAGCACACAACAAGTGGCTAAAATGCCTTTTGTTGTTGACCCTGTCCTCAGCAATACATGGCTTAGCTTCTGTGCTAAGACACTGACTGTCAATAAGTACGTCATACAACCACACTTCACATAATTCAGACAATCCCTTTAAGGTCTACGTAGCACAATTTGATGAGAGCAACCAGGAGGAAGCTCTATTAGGTTGATAAAGTAGACATTACATGCATATTAGCGAGCAGCCTTGTGGTGTTTTCTCAGCTTTGTGAACATCACTTCAAGCGGTGTTAGTGGATCTGTGAAAACACATCCATCCACACCCAGACTGCACTGTGAAGAATTAGACAGGCTTTTTTCTTAAAAGAGGATGTCAGGAGATTTTGATAAGCCCCATCTTAACAGTACTGCAGTACAGCAGCAGGAGCCCCAGTGTGATAAAGAATCAGAAGGAGAGGAGTCCCCCCCTGGGTCCGTCAGCCTGTGCAGTCAGTGTCAGGAGCGGCATCAGATCTCCTTTCGGCGTGCTGGGCCTTAATTGGGCTCTCACACTTAATAGAGAAATTTGTCAGGTTGCTGTGAAATGAACTAGTCGGCCAAATCAAGATGTGCATCCCTCTAACTACCCCTGTACCGCTGGGATTATCATGGAATAACAGGGTACTCAGGCTTTTAGACGGATAAACTTCTTTTGCTTATTTTCTGCAGGGAATATGTCATTAAAGGGTAAATAGTAGCAAATTCTCATGATAAGTCTTGCGTTCAGTAATTGTATCTACTGGGATTTCATCTGCAATGGTAACCAAGCCCCGTCTATTTATACGCGCTTAAAGTAAGGGCTTATTATTTTTACACTCAGACTTACATGTTGTTCCATTAATTTCCAGCAGCAAGCTGGATGAGCGCCTAAGTCTATCCCCTTATCAGCTACTTTTCTGAATCTGGCGGTTAGCAGAGCACACACATGAGCTCCTCTGCAGCACTAATATTCTCCATCTGTCAGTGGAGCTGCCCAGGTTTGGCCGTGATGTTAGGAACTATCACATGCAGTAAATGAAGCACGCCTGGTCAGCCACGAGCCCACCGCCACGCCTTGTCAACCCTCATCACCTCCGCTCTCTCGGCGACTGTGCAGATGTCTTTCCCAGGTTGCTTCGGGGTGGGATGACTCAGCTCGCGCTCCCGCTCAGCGCTTCACTGACTCCCGGTTCAACCCTCTCTTCAGTCAACCGCGGCAACTTAAACACGGTCTGGCTGAACCGTCGAGGCCAAAACACAGGCTGCATTATTGCTGTGTTAGGCTCCGCTCTTGAATGTAGTGGTTCCCGACCTATTTTTTTGTCTGATATACCTCCACAGAACCATCAGATAGGTTTAAGCACCCCTTCATTGTTCCTCTTCAACAGATGGGATAGTCGAGGCTGTTGTGGATCTGTTTCCTCTGTCAAATGATCTTTCATGCTACTTCCTGTTTTGGAGAAACAGAAGCTGGACAATTGAACCATTTATTTATTGACTGGTTGCTGGGAGGAGTATCATGTGTAGTTATACTGTAGCTAGGGTAGGGCGGACAACTGTGGTTCTATGTATTTTGCCTGGACTTTCTTGCTACATAAAATATAATTTCACTTTCTGATGCACAGTTTAAAACTTGGAAAATTTCTGGGGACAGCTCAAGCTGGGGACAAAAACTGGGACTGTTCCCAGACCGAGGGCGTGTGGTTGATGTAAGCAAAGATTGGGTATCGAATTCAGTGCTTTTAAGGGTACCAACCGAATTACATTGGTACTAACAAGTACCGATTTATGTTAAACCAATTGTCCTGAATTTCGGTACTGGGGAGCGCACCTGGGTGAGAGAGTACCTACAGTATAGAGCAGGGGTGGGCAATTATTTTTCATTGGGGACCACATGAGAAATTGATCAGGCTGCCGTGGGCCAGACACAAATGATATAAGATCCGAATAAAGACCACATCTCTAATAAAGGAATGGTTAGGAGTGTTCTATAGGGCATTTTTACTGTTGGTCTCCCTTTCTGAATTGCCATGTGACGAATTGTTGGCAAATATTTTGTTGACGACGTCCAAAACTTGATGTTTTACAGTGTACCATGCAGGCTGCATACAGGTCGCCAATGATAACAGCAGCAAAAGTAGAAGAACAACAAAATAAACAACATGGATGAGCAGCACTGAGTGAATAAAGCTACAGTTTAATATAAAAGATACAGTTCATTATCCTTACCAGTGAACACAGCAGTGACCCCTTTCAAAATAAAGGTCTGATAGCGGTTTAATGGTAAGCAAAATGCTATTGACTGTCTTCGCTAGACTTTTAATTTTTGGTATTTCCATAATGACTTTGCAGACCACATGAAACCCTTCAGTGGGTTGCATCTCGCTCCTGGGCCGCATTTTGCCCGAGATGGCAATGATGAGCCAAAAGTGGTCACAAGTGTGGTTAAACTTTTCAAAATATGATGCAGACAGCTCTTGCGGCATTTGTAACGTGAAATGCAAAGCTGACCATAAAGAGTGTTTCATGTTTAGTCTGAAAACCAAGTTCCCTGAAGCAGACGCAGCCAATGTCTAAAAAGTGTAATTTAATCGTCCATGGCCAACAAAACTTTACTTGAGGCATCAGCAACTCTTCATCAGCATCTGCATGTGATTAAGTAGCTTGTTGGATAAGTTCTTGTTGGAGATAGCTGGGCTTTTTGGACTGTTTTGGTTGATGTTGGCTTTTTCACTAGCGTTAGCAACACTCTCAAATTCCTCAGAAACATGATATTTATTACGCTAAAATTGTAGGTGAGTTTTATTAGCATGTCTGAAACCTTAATGTGAAATCAGTAGTACATGAATTGCATACAATCTGCTGCAATATATTTCAGTATGCACCCTATGTGGTAGGGGAAAAAGAAGCTGGAGGGTGTGTGAATGGTTTTGGAAGGGATTTTATTTTAAGTGGTGCGTAAAATGTTGAAATTTAGAAATCTAATTATGTTTTTTTACAACTGATATTACATTTTTGTTATTACAGACAGATTAAACTACTGAAAAGGGTACCGTTGGGTACTGGCATGGGTATCTTTATTGACATAAGTGTAGTTGATTTGTTTACCTGGAAGATCATCTATTTCTGTTTCTATTAAAATCTTGAGTTTTATTTTGAATTCTGTGCAAATGAAAGCTTGAAACAATTGATCCAATTCACAAAAAATACATATTTTTCAACCAGATAATTTAACTTTGAGATATCTGCCTCTGAGATTTCTGCCTCCACTGCGGTTTAATCAAGGTGCTGGGAATTTTGTTTGTGGAGCTCAACTCACAGCATTGAAAAAGTCAGCAGTAACACGTCTTTCTGTAAATAATGTCCCGGTTACTCTGGAAAATCCACAGAGCTCACTGAAAGGTTTTCTGTGGAACTAGTTTCTACTGAAGAAAGAGTCCCTTTAAGTTTCACATGCATAAATTCAAAACGTGGGCACATAAAAGTATCTGCATGGCAAAATGCCACCAGAGGGAAGTGAGAAAACCTTTTTATGGTGCACAAAAAGTGACTCTTTAAGTAAGTGCAACCCCGTCCATATTGAACTAAAGGGCAAGTATTCTTTTACAAAAATAATTGAGCACTTCCCTGTTATCTCTCTGATATTTCAGAGGTTTCTCTTTCTCACACTCACACAGCCATTTGGTTTCTTCCATTCCATCCGAGATGTTGTCCATGTTGCATCAGAGCAACATTCAAACACGACTGCATGCTCGTCATATTTTATTCATCTTAGGAGAGGCTGCAGCACCGAGGCTCGCTCCTTCCTGTGAGCCCAAAGCAGGCAGCTGTCAGAAAGCCTGAATCCCCAGATGCTCTGCCTATTTCTACATCTACACAGACGCACATACAGTACATGTAGGCACATTTAATTGCATACTACAGTACTCCCCTGTGTGTACATATACATGTAACCTTTCCATCATTGCAGAAGTGACCTTTTCTCAATTTCCTTTCAATTCTAGGTCCTCTTGAACTTTGCAGTGAGTACATTATCAACAACAGCGTTCTCAATGTCTACTGATGCTAGATTTTGTCCTTCACATACGTCCAACTCATTGTATAATGTTGTGCTGTCTTTTGTGGCCTAAAAACCCCAAACAAACCAAGAAGGAAAACTGAGGTATTAGTGAATCAAGTGAGAATTTTTCATAAAACAATACGGAAAGAACAATCAATCATCAATATCAGTCATAACAAAGACCAACAAATTAAAAGACGTTATCCAACCATCCTTCCGTCTTCAACCGCTTATCCAAAGTCGGGTTGTGGAGGTAACAGTCCCAGCAGGGGACCCCAGACATCCCTTTCCCCGGCTACATTAAGTAGCTCTGACTGGGGGATCCAGAGGCGTTCCCAGGCCAGGGTGGAGATAAAATCCCTCCACCTAGTCTTCCCGGCTGGACGTGCCCGGAGCACCTCCCTTGGGGGGCGACCAGGTGGCATCCTTACGAGATGTCCGAACCCAGTTCAGTTTTGACTTGGGGGACCTCAAGAGTGTCACCATAGTCAAGTACTGGCAGTAAAGTAGACTGAGTTTAATCCTTAACTTTTCAGCTAGCTCATCAGCATGCATTTTGAATCACAGCTTTTCATCAATAAATACCCTGAGGTACTTGTAGGAAAACGCTCAATTTCATTTTCAGAGCCATTCAAAATGTGAATATTAAAGTCAGTATAAATGTTTGTATTTATTTAGTTTAGAGTCTTTATTAATTTCCCTCAGAAAATGAAGCTGTACTCAGACAAAACATGGGCTCTAATCAATTCAAGATTTGGCTTAAATCCATTTAGCTTTTGTCCAGACTTAAAATAGACACGATAGAGGTCCATCTTTGTAAATAAGAATCCATTTTAAAGGACCAGTGCGTGGCATTTAGTGGCAACTGAGGTGAGCTTGCAGTTTGGAAACACCTCATCTCAGTCTGTCCTCTTCCAAGCGTGTAGGAGAGCCTACAGCGGCTCAAAAAACCT
>JAJHUR010084835.1:0-14571 GCA_027495735.1 Lutjanus campechanus
CCTGTCCAACAGAAAGACAGCAACCTCTGCAGCACTTTTCAGGCCCTTCAGATGCCTCAGTTGTCTCCACCGCTCAAAGGCTGCACAGATGTTGACACTGGTTTGTCCTCTAGTTTTATCCAGAGCATTTTTCATTGCAGCCTTTTTCTGCCTCCGGCTTTCTTTTCTTTGCCTGTTTAGCAGGGCGAGCCGTTACAAGTAACACTGGAGGTATTTTTGCCTGCATTTTCTCTTCTATAGTACTCTGATGAACTTATTCTCCTGCTAACTTGGTATTTCTGCTGAGGAGCGTGCTGAATATTTCCGGCAACAGTGAAACGTGATGAGTGCGCACACGGGGAGGAGGGAGGGACAGAGGGGGGTATGGGCAGGAGGAGACGTAAAGGCATCTGATTGGTTCCTTTCTATTCAGACCGAATGGCAGGGATTGGTCAGAGTTTTTACAGGCCTGCAGCTGACACAGAGGTCTGATTCTTTTCGTTCCTTTTTCTGAATACATACTACTCTTAGGAAGGAAGGACCATTTCACCCAGTATAACAAAAAGTGTTTCTGAACAGGATTACCAACTATAGCTTTAACCTTACAAAAATTCATGTTGGCTACACACACAAAAAAACTGCCTCTCACTGGAAAGATAGCCGATCATCTCTGATGATAATGGAGTGGCACTTGTGGTGGCTGATCAGATTTCATTACCTCCCTCTGGAAAACGCCCCTGCATCCACTACATTTAATAAATGAATAAATAATACATATTTATTCCACATATTTGAGGTTTTCTAAATGGGGACACAGCATTTGTCCCCAACTGCTCCAGCCTTGTTCAGTTGATTTGGTCTTGAGTCTAAAATTAGCCCCCGAAAATACCTTAATGGGATAGTTCACCAAAAAATGACAATTACCTATCATCTATCATTATTATATCATTGTCTACTCACCCTCATACAGATTGAAGGTCAGGTTTAGTTTTTTTAGTCTACTAAAGACTGCTGGAGTTTCACAGGAAAACAAAATTGCAGAATCTCCCAAACAATGGAATTGAATGGTGACTACTTTTCAAACATAAAAACAAGCAAACAAAAAAAAACCAAACCTAAACAACAACATAAAATGTTCTCCTAAAGCCCCAACACACAAAGTTGACTTGAAAGACGTCATTTACATGATGTTTTTAGCCTGAATCTTCACTGTGGATCATGATCTTGGAGCCACGTTCACGTGCATATGCACACCGTCTGAACTGGGTGTGTGTGTGTTGTGATGGTGTGCATGCACAAGTGAATGGCATGTCAAGGCTTTAGGACACTTGGATTACACCAGATGAGCAGTATGGAGGCATTATATATATATATTTTTTCTTTTTTTTCTTTTTTTTTTCGATTGAAAACTGGTCACCATTCACTTGAAGTGTGAGATTCTGCAACACTAATTTCCTGTGAAATTCACACCACACACACCCAGTTCAGACGGTGTGCACACACTCATGATCCACAGTGAAGATTTAGACTAAAAACATGGTGTAAATGATATCCTTCAAGTCAACTTGGCATGTTGGGGCTTTAGGAGGCTTGGATTACACCAGACGAGCAGTATAGAGACATTTTATGTTTTTATTCTGTTGTTTTTTCCGTTTGAAAACTGGTCACCATTCATTATCGCTGTTTGGGAGATTCTGCAACGCTGTTTTCCTGTGTTTTGTGGATTAAAAAACTAAACCCAGCCTAATGACAGAATTTTCATTTTTGGCTGAACTATCCCTTTAAGTCATAACCACACACGCACACACACCCCTACACACCCACACATGCCCATACACCCCCACACACCCACACACACCCCTACACATGCCCCCTACCCCAACACACACACAGAAGGAGGGAGGAGGGAAAGTGAAGGTGAGAAAGGGCTGATCCATGGGTGGTTGTCATGATAATATATGTATAATTGTTGATTTTGGCAGTTGATGCTGCAGGCCCATTTAATGTGGGAGACATGTTTGTGACTGAAGGGACACACAAACACACACACACACACACACACACACACACACACACACACACAAACAAACACAAGGCACAAGGTTGATTCAAGGCACACAAAACTAATTGAAAGGCAGTTGACAGTATTCATTATTCATGGTTTGGGCTGTTGTGATGCTTGTGCATTTATTTACTTACGTGATGATGTGCTGCCATATAATTCATGTAACACTTGGCTGGTAATCACCAGGCGTTAGCATGTCAACTGTTGAATACATATATTGTGTAGTTCTATACATGTAGAAATCACATGGAATGACTGTAGCTCACAGTGGAGATGATTCTCTTTTTCTCGTAACAGTTTAGTAACACTCCATGCTGTGGAAATTAATTCTGTAATCAAGTTAGCATGTGCTTTGTGTATTCAGTTTCTTATTAAAAGTAGTTGACTTTAGGGCAGACTGGGAACAAGTAATGAGTGTTTGATGTGCACTTTATGTATAGGAAGTCTGAAGAGTGAGCGCTCATATATTCACACAGCCTCTGCTGAGACAATTACTCAGACAATATTAGAGTCAGACTGTGGGTTGGTGTTGAGGTTCCTGACAGAAACTTCACTTACTGTACAGCAGACCTCCCCCTCCCCTCCACTCCCAAAACCCCCCAGCTCTCTTATTATCAATGCTCGCTTTCATTTACCAGCCAGCAACTCTCCCACTCTTAAAAAATGTATTTATTGCTTTGCAGTGGCAGAAAATTGCCCAAATTTGATGAAAACGCACACACGCACTCAATCCTCCATGCGTCCGTCATCCGGGAGCTATCAATGCGACGTCAATTAGGAGGAATGCGACGCGAAGGCATCATTTATAATCGAAAAAATAATCACAAAACATTCAGCCCTGGGGGGATCCGCAACACAATTTGGTTGCGCCACAGATCCTTCATCCTGCCCCCGTGCCTGTCACTCCCACTACCTGTTCCCACAACCATCTGGGAGCTATCATGGGCTAATTAGCAGCTAATCAATGTTTAATTAAAATGGGGTTGTTAATTAGAATGACTGGTGGAGGGGTTTGGGACCCTTTTTTTCTCCCTCTGACACCTCAGGTGTTGTAAGAATATGGCTCCTCTCTCTGGGAACACAGGCAGATCTGCCACTTGTAACTCCAGTTAACTTCAGAAAGAGAGTTTGCGGAGCCATTAAAAGAAAATTGAATTGAAACTCTCACATCAAGCTGACAAGTGAGGAATTGAAGAGCCAGTGTTTTTCATAAAACCCTGAGGTATAATCGCCTTCTCTTGCATTCATGGATGAGGGAGCTGACCTCAGATTTTGTTGTTGTATTGGTGCCCCGTGTGAGACAGACACTAGAGCAAAGGCTAAAGTCAGTGTAAGACAATATACTATAAATGACCTCATGGTGGAGATATTTTCTTCTGGGTGCAGTTAATCCATACTTGTAGAGGATGACAAATGGCCTTTTGACTTGTTTTTAGTGGCTTTGATTGAATACCAGCCTCTACTGTCTTGTTTCCAGTAGAACAAATGAGTTTCAGTGTGAGTAGCCACCAGCACTGGGGCTGCTCCTTCAAAATGAGGTATTTTTATCTGCTGCCTCTGCTGGGAGTAAATGGAAGTTTGGTGAGAGGGAAGAGGTTTTCGAAATGACACACAAATAGAGCAGTGTGTGTGTGTGTGTCGTGTGTGTGTGTGTGTGAGTGAGTGAGAGAGAGGAGCTGAGACGGGATGCACTCGTCCCCTTGGCCATGCCAAGATGCTGTATTTTTAAGCCTGAGCTAATTGGAAACAGAGTACAACAGGACTCTCATAAGAAAAAATATCCCTTTTATTGCAGCCGGTGATTAACACTGACCTTTAGCTGAGGAGGAAAAGTGCTTAAGCTGAGCGGAAAGAGAGAGAGAGGGAGCAGAGAGGGAAGATGACAGAGAGAGGCACAACAGATCACAGTAATTAATGTCTATGGGAGACCTTAAGGCGTTATGCAAATAAAAGATGAATTCCAAAGTTCAAACTCACAACATGGGTAGACACACACACACACACACACACACACACTGTATGCAACCTAAAGGAAATAAAAGTAGTTGGTCTAATATGCACATACTTTTTAGTCTGGTCTTGACTTTTTGAATTTTTTCAATGACTATGCTTCATCTATGCCCTACCACTATCAGCCCCACTCCGTCCCAGAGCATTAACTTACACCATATCCTGGGATCCTGGGCCTTAAAGGAATAGTTTACCCAGCAATGAAAATTCAGTCAAAATTCAGAGTTTCACAGTGCCGAAGAATCTGTGGAAGTGAATGGTGACCAGTTTTCAAACAGGAAACACAACAGAAATAAATAAATAAATAAATAAAATGCCTCCATACTGCTTGTCTGGTGTAATCCAAGTCTAAGGCAGTAACAACTGCCTCATCCACCTGTGTTCAAGCAAATGTTGAATTTTTTCAGTCATTTTCCACAATTATCTCAAGTTCATCTGCATCCTCCTTGCAGTGGCTCCATGTGCCCCCAGCCCCCCCCCCAGTTTGGGAACCACTTTACATGTACTCTTTGATTACAATTAAATTAAAATGATTGATTAAGCCAACTCGAGTATTTTCAGTTGTAGTATCTTCTCATCAGCAACTTCTCATCCTATGTAATGCATGAGGAATGCTGTTGGAGTAAAGGATTCCTTTTTTGGAATGTTATTTGCGGTCACCAGGATTGGTCAGTGACCCCGGCCAGAGAAGGGCATCTGTTAGGTCATAGGTTGTCAGCTAGGATATTTGCAACCAGGTGTGCTCTAAAAATGTCAGGCAACTAGCCTTTAAAAAGAGCATGCAGAGAAGTCCAGGTTAGAGTGATATTGGCTGTCCTCTCCGAGCTAACCATGGAGCTCGTATTGATGCTGTCTTGACTTCTGTAATAAAGTGCTGTTACAACTGCAAGTCAGTGTCAACGGAGATTTCTTCATCACATCCACATCTACATCACCATTAAGGAATACACCACACAGTAAATGCAACTGAGAATTTCCACTCACCCTTCTCACTGCCGTAAGTTAACAGAACTGAATTGTTTCATTATTTCATATTCAGTAAAGTCAAGATAGTAATATTTTAGAGAACTTTTTAGGGACCTTATTTCCCACATTAATCAAAAATTGAGTTTAATAAACATAAAAGAAAGACAATTCCACTCACACTCAACATTTTTAAGTTCCTTTAAATCAGTGATTCCAAAACTTTTTCAAATATGCCCCCCTTCCGGAAGCCAACAAAAGTTCAAGCCCCCCACCACAAAATTTTCAATCAGTTGTTAAAGGGGAACTATTATGCTTTTTCCTCTTTTCTGACCTATAAATGTTGTTACAATGTTGGATACTCGTGTTAAACGATGCCAACGCGTAAAATAATGAGGTTCGTGCAATTGGAAGTGAGCCCTGCAGCTGTTTTGGATGGCTCTGCACGCTGTGTTTTACACTCTTTTTTTAAACAAGAGGTCGCATTGACGTTGATGCGTGCCAGACTTACTTATATGGAAATGTTCCGGCATAATGCTCTAGGCCTGCCCTCTCCCCCGCTCTGCTTCAGAAGTTGTATCGCTGTGCACTGCTCTGCTGTCTACAACGATTTCACAGTGTTAGCACGTTTGAGCAATGGCTCTCAGAAAATGTTTGTTCTGGTGTGAGGGAAAGTTAACTTTGTTTAGCTTTTTCCCAGCCAGCGAAAGAAAAATACCTCCGCGTTTTGTCTGTCTACGGCATTTCACACGGGACTGTTTTGTCAACATGGGCCAGTACGAAGCTGGATTAGCCGAAAACGAAGCAGGTAATGACAAGAACAAGCTCTGCCTAACACGTTACTTACCATTCAGAGACGTCATGAAGTAACCTCTGTTCTGGAGAAACTTCAGGCTGTCCAGTCTGTACCTCCGGATCGGATTTGGGATCCAACACATACGGCTGTATTTCAAAACTTGTCATTTTCAAAAGAGAAATTCTTAGTAAAGTTTGCTGTTTACTCCTGCACCTGCTAAATGAGGAGGTGCAGCTCGGCAGCCCTTCGGAAGTCCTCGGGAATGCGACCAATCACAGCAGAGTGGGCTCGGCGGGAGGCGTACATGGAGGAGGGCTGGGGGGTGGAGTAAATTACACAGACCGTTTTCGCGGGATTTAGGAAATACAAGGAGGAGATGCAGAGAGAGGCACAGCGTCCTCGCTGAAATGAAAAGTCAGCTGGGATAGGCTCCAGCCCCTCACGGATAAGCGGTTACAGAAAATGGATGGATGGATGGATGATACAGCATCCTGAAGATCTACAAAGCTTTGTGTGTGGGTAATCATGTGTAGTTGCTCTATAGGAGTCCAAGGCTCAATACAAAGGCCCGAAAATTAGTATAATAGGTCCTCTTTAACAATAACTGGGGATGGAACTGATAAAAAAAAATTAAAAAAAAGAATTCAAAGTTAAATTTTAGCAAAATAAAGGTCAGTTGGGTAGAAACAGCAAACTCATTTGTTTATTCCCCCTACATAGATCATATTCATTCAGCTTTGTTTCACTCTTTTTTTCTGCCCTGGTCTTTCGCGCCCCCTCGCAGTGACTCTGTGACTACTTACTACAAGTAATTTATTAGAGCATTCAGCCTTAGAGTCTGATAATGGTGGGTTTATGGAAGAGGTTATAGAGGTGGTTGCATATATTGAAGAAGTCACTAATCGCTTGCTCTAACAAGAATGCATGGACAAGAACAGGATGCAACTGATAGTTCAGGTAGACAGTGGCCCCCAACCCCTCCATAATGCAAATGCTGACCACAACTGTTTTGCAGTTCCTTCATGGAGGTAATGATTCCAGGCCTGAACCCAAATCCTACTCTGAGCTTTTCTGAAACACAGTTCTGATACAATCATAAAATGAATGTGACTAAAAGAATATGTCAGAGAAGTGAGGCCACAACAAAACATTGTGACATGCAGGTTTTATATTGTAACACTAACTTCTCACAAAGATAGTAGAAGCAGGACAAACACTATCACGCAAAGAGGATGCCTGCTCATCTTGTATTCCACAGGCTGTTGTGTGTGGAGGTAACTCTGCTGTGACGGCAACAAGAGCGCTGATTGTTTGTTGTGTATGAAGTGGAGGTCCGGACCGACGCACAGCATCGCTCGGCCAAGCCTAGCGTGAAGAGGAAGGCAGAGGAGGCAGATTGACTGTGGCAGCCGGGCTAACTTTGAGGGCTAGTCTACGTGACACTGCGGGGGACAGAGAGGACACTAAAATCATTATTTTGGCTTTTCCTCACCATCATCACATTCCTGCTCAGCTCACAGCTCACAGACATGAGGAAGGAGGCAGGGAGCTGGGGCCGAACATGGCTGTCTTAACACTTTGTCATTTGATTGTCTAGTTTCCTTTTCCATTTTTCTACCTCTTCACCTCCTCCATCTCTCCATCTCCTTATATGTCTGCACATTCTGAAAAAGTTCTGTAGCTTCATTAATGATAAAGGAAAAGCTGAAAAAAATATCACCAGACTGAGGGCAACCTTGTCCTATTTCAACACTCATTTAAATAATAAATGAATAGGTAAATATTCAGTTACCATATGTTGGGATACCACCCACTCCTCTTATCATATCTGTGTATCATATTGTCAAAGAATTTGCATTTAAACTGCCCATGTCACCTGAAATTTGCATGCATCTCCATTTGTCAGTGCAATTTCCATAAAAACTACCAGTAAACACATATTTACGTAACTACACCCTGCATGTCACCAGAAATCTGTATGGATTCTTACCACATCATCAGAGATTTATATACAGAAACTGCCTATGTCATATTAATTTTCATGTCACCATAAATCTGCATAGAAAAACCCAGCATACTAGCACTGTTTTTAAGGAAAACTGTCTGTGTTGCTATACATATCTGACAAATTCCCATTGTCACCACAATTTATAGTTCACGTTACATGCCACAGTTGGGCCTTTTCCACTGGTGCTTTTGGCACCCCGTCAAACTGTACCAAATTGCATTTCAATTATCACTTCCAATGCACCAAGATGGATGTACTCTGGAGCAAGCCTGACCCACCTTCAACCAGGCTGCAGTGATGTCTGACTGTGACTACCCTCATTTTTATACCTTGAACAAGCAAACATCGTGATACTGAGCCCATGTGTGTCCGGGAGAGCATAGAGAAAGACGTTTCTGAAAGTCTCTTTATGTTCAACTCTTGGGACTTTTGTAGCTTCTAACAGAATTTGTATGATTTGACATGTAGTTTCTCTCCTGTGTTCCTGTTTGTACTTTCAGGTATCTGCTTTATTTAACCATTTCATATTTGCTATCAGCTGTGTCGGAGTTGTGTTCAGTTACTGCTTGTATTATTTTTTGTATTTGTGCTGCTTCATAATAAAAGGGTTTTAACAATTAAACAGCATGGTACTTTTATTGTGAAATTTAAGGAAATGCCATGTTTATCCCAGAGACGTGTATGAACAGTTTATCCACCACTTTACAGCCATTCGACTCGAGCCTCCTCAAGTTCAACTTAAGTTAGAAGACAGGACGAGTTAGAAGACGCTTATTGTTACACCCCTCATCCTCTGGCCCAAACTTTGGGGTCGTAACATTTAGGGGCTTGTCCAAGATACTGAAAAGGGAGATTGTTTCATTGTGTAGGCAAGTGTTCCTTTGTGTTGAGGTTGTCTGTTTGCTGTCATAGTAAGTATTAGTGCCTGGATCTTACAATCTTACAGTATCATTGAGCACATGCTTTTATCCAAAGCAATGTACAGTACATCTGAGAGCTCCCTGGATGCCTGGATGTCTGTTGTCTAGCCTACATGCCTTTGAATGTTTTCACAGATTCCTCAGAGAGTCAGGTGAGTGTCCAGCCAGGCTGTTTTTAGCTTTTTTTCATCAGACACTCTTTTGTCATTCTGCCTTTTTTATTTTCGGAGCAAATCCTGGGCACAGGAGAGCACAGAAATCAACAGACACTGTAGCATGTAATATAAATAACTCACCAAATCTCACCATGTCACCACAGATTTACATAAAAAATTCTTATCACCACATATTTGTAAAATGGTGACATTCTTCACAATGTGCATAAAAACTACCCATGTAACTAATTTGTATGAAACTGACTGCCTTTGTGGTGGTCTGAAAATCATATTGATGCACTGCCAGCTCCTATATCACAAACATTTGCATAAAACTTGATGTCACATAAACCTCCCACATAACCAAACTCACTGCAATTTGTGTTAAACTCATTACATTTGCCTAAACCATTTTATCAACATTGCATCTTTGGCGGCCAGGTAGCTCAGTGGCCGTGGGTTCAACTCCCACCTGTGACCCTATGCTGCATATCATACCCTACTCTCTCTCTCTCTCTCTCTCCCCATTTCCTGTTTTCACTTCAGCTGTCCTGTCTAATAATGGAATAAAAGAGCAAGGAGAGGAGTACTGTAGAGGCTGTTCATTTCACAATTTTCAGTTCACTTTGCCTGTATAAATAATCTGAATGTTTCTGAAAGTTTCTGTCCAAGTGCTTGTGGATTTGAAAAGTATGGTAAATCTGAAGGATGAATATTTTCTCCTTACTGTAAGTATCCTGACATGACTGTGTGCTTTCACCTCAGCTAAAAGTTTGGACAAGTTGGACAAAAAAAATTCATGGTGCATAAAATGTTGCAATCAACAAGGAGAACCCAAACGCTGTGGATGAAGGGGGGGAAATCCAGCTGATGAAGGCCGAGGGCAGTGGGCTGATGGCAGGGAAGCAAATAAGGCTGGAGGAGTTTGGTCAGCAGGGAGTGTGGCAGAGGGCTGAACAGGCAGGCAGGTTGGCCAGCACTGATCCTATAGCAGAGAAAAAACAGTGTAAGTATCCACAAACAAATGCATAAGAGCAAAAAATCAAGCTTAAATGCACAATTCAAGGTGGCCTGAAACGTGACTATACCACAATGGCTGACATGAAGACTGGAGAGGTGAGTCGAGTGAGTACTTTATACCGCAGGGCTGATTACTGGATGGTTCTCAGTTGAGCAGCAGCGAGCAGGTGAGTTAAATGAACATAATCAGGAACTCAGGAGAATGAGGGCGATGCCACCCCAGACACACATGGTGCTTTTCATTCAGTAAATTGGTCTCCTCGTCTCCTCCACTCGCTTCCTCTCCTCGCGTCTTAGCTCCACCCCACGAGGAAATGAAACAGGGATGCGAGGAAGAGATGGAGAGAGGACGGAGGAGACGAAACTCCAAAATGAAAAATCCTTGGTTCCTTTTAGCGTCAGTCTGAAGCAATGTCAGATGACTTTTCATCATGTGTCATTTTTCAGAACATGCAGCGATGTGCAGTCTAATAATACTAATAATGTTTAGAATCAGTTATTTCTTCATGAGCTCTTTGTGACACCAAAGGACATAAATATTCACACTAGAATGTGCTTAATGCTGCAGAAACTTGTGTCAGTCAGATTTAATTTCCCTGCGTGTGTCCTGATGATGCAGGGTGACAGTCGCTGAAACTGTCCAATCAACATCACTCCTCTTGATAAAAGACTTCCGTGTAGGATACACTGGTGTATCCTCGCTCTGATCTCCTCCAGAAGCCTCCTCTCTCCTCACTCCTCATCTCCTCCAGGTGCATTTAAGCAATTGGAAGATTCTTCAACATGGTGGAGGGGAAACGACTTCCAGGTTGACGGAGGAGACGAGGAGGCAGAATTCAACGTAATGAAAGCACCCACAGAGAGACAGACAGAGGGAGGGACAAGGGAAACAGGACAAGGAGAAACAGGGAAAACTAGTGACAGGGCCGTGACCATCACATAAAATAACACAAAAATAACTTCAATAACTTCACCAACACTTTCTAAGGGAGCCCACACTGAAACAAAAAATATCCCCATGATAAATAGTTGTGAAAAAAAAGTCAAAATTATGACTTTTAATCTCATAATGTTATCTCATAATTTGGATTTTTTATATCATAATTTGGACTTTTTATCTCATAATTCCGATTTATTATCTCAAAATTACGACTTTCATCTCATAATTTTGATTTTTATCTCATAATTTTGACCTTTTATCTCATATTTTTAACTTTAATCTCACAATTTTGACTTTTTATCTCATAATGTCAACTTTTATCTCCTAATTTGGACTTTTTATCTATAATTTTGACATTTTTAAAATCTCATAAGTATGACTTACCATGGGGATATTTTTTCTTTCACTGGTGGAAATGAGCTTCCATGCTTTCATTAGTCCCAAACCAACTAAAATTATATTGTATTAAAAATGTCCAGTAGATACTGTAGAGTGAGGCTAAATGTAATGTGTAGCTCCACAGACACACTTATTCAGAATTGGTAAAAGCACTGGTTTTCATAGTGCCCGGAGGCTTTTTGCTAATAAGTCCAGTGTTTTCTTATTTTGTTGACACAAACTGTCTGTGTCGTCTTGTCCACACACAGCAGCTAACTCACTATTTACCTGTGGAGGTAAGGAGATAAAAGCAAACACTGCGCAGAAAAAGTCCTGACAGATGGGGATTCTTAGGCAGACACATGAAGCAGGATTAATAACATGCTGATTTAAACACCACAGTAAGAGAAAATCAGCCCCTACCTGTTAATTCTGAACATTAAAGATTTTTCTTTTTTCAGTTTTGCAGTTATAACCAAGTCAGCAGCAGCCAAGCATGCACTGCATAAGAAGGACTATGTTACAATAAATTTGCTTTTAAACCTCCCATGTCACCTCTGTCAGCTGAATGAACATAAAAAAAAACAACTCATGCAAGAACTGCTCGTACAAAGAGATTTGTTATTAAGTGTTGTGTACGACTGATTTAAGAGAACTTGTCACATTCACCAATTTTCTCATATTTTGAATTTTCCTTCAGATACAAACACAATTTATGAGGTCCAGACCTGTTGTAGAGTCATGTGCAGTCAGTCTGCTGGTATCAAAACCAAAGTTTTTCACTAATGACTGAATATTTCATTGATCTACAGATATTTTGAGTTTGAAAAATAAATTACACTTCATAAGTATGCTGACATTATCCTGTTGGACTGCATTTCAAATTATAATGTAATTGTAAATTTACACATAACGCTTCTCATTATTCATTTAATGATGTATTACTATCATTATCTCCATGATGGAAAGTTCCCCTTGACCCCCTCCTCCTGTATCAATCACCGTGGCAAAACTTTTAAAAAAAGCCATTTTCATATCAAGACATTTCTTTTTTATTCCAGTGACAGTTGAACCCTTAGGTAACATGACATTAACAGAACTCAGTTTTCCTCTTCTTGACTTTAGCAGCTCCCTCAGTTCCACTTCTGACACTGTTAAAATGATAGACTTTACTTCATGGATCTCTGAAAGCAGGACGTCAAAGTCTCCAAACTCATAAAATTCTTGTTTTTGGTCTTTGATGCCATTTTCATGAATGAAGACTTCCTGACATTTGGGGTTTGAAGTGTAACCTTATATATGGTGTTACTGGTTACTTATGCTTATTTACAAGTCTCATGCACAGGCACCCAAATACACACAGGTGGATCATTTACATGGTTATCTCAAGTCACAAGCATTTGCTGAATACGATGTGGCATGTTTGTATGAGCCCCTGTGAGCAAAAAAACTACAAGAAATTTAAGATAAAAATACAAAAATGTTCTTGCATGAGGCCGAATGTTACCTGCAAGAGGCATCCATTCATCCATTCACCTGCAATGGACTTTCAGAACTACACGCCTGGCTGGATAATAAGAAACTGAGTGGAATTTTTTTTTTAAATACTGTGATTTTGGTGGATTGACCCTTTAACACATGTGAGCATGGTGCTCTTTGGATGGCAAAGTTTTACAGGCGAGTTCATCTGTCAGTTGCAGTTAAGCAGGTGGATTCAGGTCGAGTAGACGGAGCAGACCAGCCTCTATAGGGCACCACGACCTCTAGACTTGTACAGTGTACAGTGTAAAGTACAGCTGTAGCAGCAAAGTGGTGTTATTTGGGGTGTAGTGAAATTTCCTTGCCTGCGTGCCTTTGATTTATGTTGACTCTCCACAGTCCGCAGTGGGAAAAGAGCCACAGCACAGGTTGCATTTCTGACAAATTCAAGGTGCTTTCAAAACACATTTTCCATTGCCAGATATTTGTACATTCATTGTGATGTCTTCAATGTATATTTCAATAGTAAACATCTGATGAACTATCTCAAGACAGTATACAGTTTATGATTTCTACAGCTCAGTTGTCACCAGTCAATTCAACTGTCACTGGTGGAAATGTCAAAAGACCTTTTTCACAGCAGCCATTTCACATGAAATAGTAGTGTAAACACACAGGGTGCTGCTTGTGTGCATGCTGGCTCAAAGATAAGGCTCTGATACACTAAATGTATTAGAAAATAAATGTACAGACATCTTCCTAAAAAGTACAAGTGGGAATAGGAGCAATAGAAATGATATATCTCTTCCTGAAACAGTTGACAAAATGAGCAGTCCATAATATCAATGTCCTTTTTACATCTTTGCAGAAATACTTTGGTTGGATAAAAATGATTAAATATTTTATAAGTCACTTCCCTAGTCTTATGCATAGTCAGATGTGGGGAGTAACAGATTACATGTAACAGGATTATTTAATCTGGAAAAGGTATTTGTAATCCATTACAGTTACAGATTTAAAAAAAAAAGTCATAATCAGATTACAGGTGGATCATTAGTAGCACTAAAATACAGACTAATATACTACCATACACAGTGCACACACAACTGCCAATTCATCAGCATGGCCTCTGGTGAAAATTATAATAATTATGACATAATGACATTATGACATTAAGATACTACTAGAATTGGGGAGTTGAATAACTAAAGAAATTCCATGAACAAACAATGTTTGATTTGTGTTTATATATATGTCTTTATTGTTCCATGCAGATGTAATGTCTATGAGGGGGAAAATGTGTTAATGAATTAAAGAGCAGGAGATAAGCGTTTGCTTGTGAAAGTTTGATCATTTTAAATGGATTTTTTTCAACACTGAAGCTGCAAATGAACTCAAATTTAAGGCCTAAAAGTTTTCATAACAGTTAATAACAGTTAACTGGGAATAAATGGTTTATCTTTAAAGTGTGATTAATAGCAAGGGTGAAAGTAAAGTAACTAATTACAAATACTCAAATTACTGTAATTAAGTATTTTTTTTGTGTACTTGTAGTTTTATGAGTTTATTTTCATGCCTGTACTTTTTCTCATACTTAACCCTGTTACACCTTGACACATTTATGTGTTTTTTGAATTTTATTTTTAACATATCTCATCCATTTCTTGTGCAAAGTATAGCGCTCCCACACCTTCGCACAAAAATGTGCGCATTGAAACCCATTCAAACCACTATTTTTGATCCTGCTCTAAAAAAAGCATATACCATGCAAATTCTTATTTCTTGGTTTCATTTAAGGCCGAACGCCTCAAAGTTTGTGATTTGAGCGATTTACTTGTCTATGATGTCATTTACCATA
>JAJHUR010084836.1:0-42001 GCA_027495735.1 Lutjanus campechanus
ACCTGCAAAACTAAAGACATTCCCATAAACCCCTGCTGTACTGTGTGTTGAGTGCTAATTAGCAAATATTAGCATGCTACCACAGTAAACATGGTAAACCATATACCTGCAAACCATTAGCATGTTAACATCATCTTTGTGAGCATGTTAGCATGCTGACATGTACAGTCTCACAGAGCTGCTGGCATGGCTGTTGACTTGCTTTGTTTGACTCAAGGTGAGATGTTTCTAGAAACCCTGCTGACGTTGCCTCCCTGTTTTAATAACATTTTGCTTCTTCAATTTATGCAAATAAATTCAGCCTAACTATGCTAATTAGTAAATGAAGGTAAGATCAGTCATTAAAAGGCAGTATGAGGATAGCCCAGGAGAACCTAGCTAGAAGCTGCAGTGATTCCTCTCACAAACCTCAGGGCTGTGAAAGCAGGGGCGACATTGAGTCAAAACCTCTTAAGCCACAGTCTTGTTAATGTATGTACTACTTCTGCCCAGCAGCTATATAATTTGTTGCTCTTTAAAGTGCTGGCTCATGAGTTTAGCTAGTTACATCATGGCTACCACTGTAAGAGGATTCTGTAGATATGTACATCACAACAATTAAAACCATTTGCTTTCCACCACTATTCAGCATAGTAGATCAAAAAACTATGAAAAACAGCCATCACAGTTTCCCCAGAGCCTAAGTTGATATATTCAGATCAAATGTCTTGCAGTCCAAAATCCAAAGATGTCTAATTTAATATCATGTAAGACAAAGAAAACCATCAAATCTTCACATTTAAGAGGCTGGAACCAGTGAATTCCTGGCACGTTTGCTAAAAACTCATTGAAACAGTTTAAAATAGTTGCCAGTTATTTTCTATAGATTGACTTATGGATCAATCGACTAATCATTTCAGTTCTAACCTCAGTCATCTATCAAACTGGATGATCAGGCAGGTCAGTACCTGATCTGTGTGAAGCAGGTAAAGATAAGTGAATAGTCTAATGATGATTCTCACAACAACATGATAATGATAAAAATAATAGGTAGCAGCAGTGTAACAGTAGTGATAATCATAATAATGTGGTCAAAGTACTGTCCAGCAACTAAGGTGCCAACAACAGAGGAGTCATTACCATAATTTGATCAGCATAAATGTATTTTATGACACTAGTGACTTGCATTAATGAGACTGAATCGTTGTTATATTACTGTCTGAGATGAGACTAAGGTCTAACAAAGTGAAGGGGTGAAGGAAAAGTTGTAGCCACAAAAAGAGCTGAAATAATTGACTTTGAGGTCTCAGGCCTGCAGCCGTCTAGCCGCTCTATGTGCCTGCCTGCCTGCCAAGCATCGAGCAAAGTAATGGAAGTGATATGACACAGGTTTCCTGAACTGTGAATAGTTAACAGACTCTGGCAGACCGCCATTAGCCCGGACAGCAGAACTATCGTTTGAGTCCTGCTAGTCGTTCAGCATCGCTGTGCATATGAGAGCACTTTGTCATGATGTTCAAAGCTGCACTGGGAGCTGAAAGCACTGAGTCAAGACTGTTCACAAGGTTTTTTTTTATTCTTTTCTGAGCCAATTCACAGCTACTGATGCTATCTATTGCCTGTCTCCTGTTTGAGGCTGGGGCAGCCAGAGTTCAAAGGTCCACATCCACCACAGCACCTGGCTTCACTTTCCTGGTCACAATCTGCGCTGGCTGCTCACCTTCGTCCTCCTCTTCATCCTCGTCTGTGAGATTGCAGAGGGCATCGTCTCTGATGGGTATGTTTGACACACCAGCTCATAGAAACACATCATGAATTTCCATCAGATGCATGTGATGTTTTTGAACTTCATGAAATCCAGACATCGATGATGTGACCCTTAGCTTAAAGCAATAATCACTCCAAAATATTACCAATATTCTCACCTTACACCTTAGTGTATTTATGATGAACAGATAAAATCAACAATGAGATAATGAGGAATACTGCACTTTATTTGCTGTTCCACTTCTGCTTCATTGTTGTGTGACAGTGGTGATGATTCATGCTTGTTAGACTACAGTATTTTACACTTGGGGGGTGAATACAATTAACCTCAATTAACACTTCACTACTTATTAACGTCTATATAAGAGTTGCTCAATGATTGTCACTAGAGAATACTACCATGTGTGAACTCACTGTGTTGCTGAGATGCACTGTGGATGGTGTGACAGTTTGTCAATACTTGTTCAGCTCATCTTGTCTGAACAAGTATAAATACCAACAAGAACAACAGAGCAGTTGACGACTAAGTCTTAATGTGACATATCACATTGTATGTACATGGGGAACAATATTGTAGCAATACAGCTTCCGTGGTTTCTCAGGTTGCTAAAAACAGTAGCTGCCATAAATGCTAATCTTAGCCAGCTAGCAGAGCCAACTGTGGGTGTTTTGATGGACTCTTTCCAACCACAAGAAATATATCCATTAAACATGTGCTCGAATGAAACTTTGACACAACGTAAAAATCAATCTGTTTGATCATCCTCAAACTCAGCAGCTGTTTCTAAGCCTGCCTGCCTGCTCCTGAGTTTGTCCCTGAGGTGAATGTTAGTTGACATGTCATGAAAAGGCACAGGGAGACACAGCTGCATAGAGAATCCATCTCTGCCCTCTCCCTTTTTAAATCCCCTAACTCCTTGTTGTGTGTTCAGCCATTTCAGCAGACATAAACACAGTTGAGAAATGATTACTGGAGTGAATAAAAGAGCTCTCCATCTGCTCGACACTTCACTGGGTTTTTCACACTGACTTCAGTGCTGTGCTGAAGAGCTCGGGATGGTTGTTTATGTCTCTAATTTCCAGTATCTGTGAACTTGTGTGCACATCGCACATGCTTTATGAGGCACCTGCCAAATAAGATAATCACTTCTGCATCCACCATGTAATGAGATATGTGTAATTATACATACTCCAACCTGTTCAGGGTAAATTGGGAAGACATGTTCTGTACTGTACCTACTCAACAGTGCTTCATGAGCTGGTAGCCACTGGTACTGCCACCAGTCTTATACATTTGTGTCATGTTCTGCTCACTCTAAGCCTTTTCCTCCTCTGTCTGATGTTCATCTGCAGGTTCAGCCAGTCCTACCATCTTCACCTGTACATGCCTGCAGGTCTGGCCTTCATGGCTGGCATCACCTCTATTATCTACTATCATAACATAGAGACCTCCAACTTCCCCAAACTACTATTAGGTACAGTATTCAGCTATCCTTTATTTATTAATCATTCACACCTTTTGTTTTTCATTCACATTTACTGAGAGAGAAAAGGTTTACTCTTCATACATCTCATGAACCCATCGTACTCTTTATACTCCCTGGGTTGCTCCTCTGAAACATCCAGCCAGGATTTAAACAAGAGCCCAGAGCTTTTTGTTGGGTCAGAATTTGAGTAAGTCTTCTTAAAACATTGATGAGTAGTGATTAGGTTTTCTAAAGCCTGGATTAACTAAACTATGTGTTAGAAATCTGACCCTCATTAACTCTTTGAACTTTCAGTCAGGAGCAAGAGCAGATTTAAATTGCATATACTCTTCAGGATGATATAATTATAAAACAGGGAAACAAGATCAGTGCAACCATTCACACATGAATGGTTCATTACCTTCAGACAAGATTACAATATAATAGAGGGCAATATCGTCTAGTGTAATTGTACTATTAGATTTTAATTATCCATTTTCATTAAGAAAATCAGTTTCAGGTGAAACATCTGCACAGTGTTGTGTTTTTAATGAGAACAGATTTCTTGCTTGTGATTATTTTCATTACGATTTTTATGACTTATGAGAATTAATAAAACATTCCCATAGTAACAATGAAGTCCACATTTTCTTGTTAAATAAGAGATACATCAAAGTATACACTGTAGTCTTAGTCAGCTGCTGCTTTATCTATTCATAAACCCACTTACTGTGAAATACATCAATAACACCCTTCACCTAAGACCATTTTTTCATTCAACTCCTGTTTGCTCCTGTAATGATCACACTGTTTCTTCCCTTCTACTGATAACAGTTTTCTGTTCCTACTCATGCATCGGTGACTTAGTTTTGTTCAGCTCTCGATGCGTTACTCGCTACTCCTGTCACGTCGCTGAGCCGCCTTCAAGTTTTCAGTCTCCATATCACAGTCGGTTTTTTGAGGGAAGTGGCGGAGCAGCGCTGTGTTCATTGTTACATAAACAGAAATTAATCTTCTAAATTGAGACTCTGCCATTGACCCACACACTGCCGTTATCTACGGTATAGATGCTCTTCATGACAAAGAAGTAAATGCTGTATCAGAGTCTGTTGCATAAACCGAGCTGATGGTCTTGTTACCCAGCGGTGTAATCTTTCCCTGACAGCTTTCTTATCTTTTATCAGTGTTTTCACAATCGGTCTCTCAATATTTACTCCAATAAGCATGATGAACTGGCATGATGTGACTCTATCGAAACATCTTCGTGGAGTGAAGACAATTAACTTACCTATTATTTACTGGATTCAAGGTGTTGACCTTGAAAGCTGATACACATATTGCTGTTGACATCTGAGGAGAGGAGGGCAGGGAGAAGAGGAGGGTGAAAAAGGCAAGAAAAAAGAAGAAAAGAATGAAAGCACTTGTGATAAATAGAACCAAGGGTGCAGTTCTCATTATAACTTAGGACGGTGGTGAAATTCAGCCTTGGGCTTATCAGCTTGAAGCTGGGAGGCAGCTATTTTGATTGCTCTTATTACACAACTTCGCACGTAACTTTATGCTGTTTACAAGGTTCTTTATTAAAAGGTAAGACATCCCAGTGGATAAGAATTATTAAAATTAAAATACCCTCTGCTCCCGGCAGTCTTTCAAGTGGACACTGTTAAACCAAACTCTATTTAAAAAGCAGATGTTTTATAGTAGGGCCATATTCTTTAACAGAAAAAAACTTTAGTTGCACTAAAACTAAGACTCTTCTCTGATTCACTTGGACCTCCAGGCACAACCGGTGCACATTTACTCAGTAACATCAATAACTCCCTGTGATGAACTGTTTGCCACAGACATAAACGTATTGATTGCCCTAGCACTTTTACAGCCCTTGTTTTCACCCCACCACAGGAAAGTGAGGTCCAGACCAATGAACAAGATACGTGGGGAGAACATAAGAGTCAGTTTCTATTTAATATGAAATTACATAATTTATTTATAAATATTTTATAGGGGGGCAAGAAATTAATTGATGCCTATGCAGGAAAAAAACACTGTAAAACTATTGTAGCATCAGTTGCGCTGTGGCTATAATTACATATGAAATATCACTCAGACTTTGGCAAAGTATTGCACAAATCCTGTTTCAGACAAAGTGATTTAATATTGGTGACAAACATTAAATTTAAACTGCAGCTCTGGTATAATCTGTCTGTAGTAGGGTCATTTGTCTATTTTTGGCACATCCAGTGATTTGCTCTCTGTCTCTGATCACTGCTGAATCTCCTCAGCTCTGCTGATCTACTGGGTTCTGGCCTTCATCATGAAGACCATCAAGTTTGCCAAGTACACCGAGCATGGCATCGGCCCCAGGCAGCTGCGCTACTGCATCACTGGACTGCTGGTGCTGCTGTATGGACTCCTACTAGCTGTGGAGATCAATGTCATCCTGGGCAGGGTGAGTGTGTCTGTGTGTGTGTGTGTCGCTAATGTCACGTGTGTGCAGGCGTGTGCAGCCATCTGATTGTAGCCTGTTTTTAGCTTCAGTCACCTCTCCTTCTTTTAGTCTGAAATCCAAATGGCTCCAGTGGTCAGTGATCAGTAAAGCTGCCCAGGGTGAGTTAAATATAGATTGAATCCAATGATGCGTTTGTTTTTCCTTGTCACACATGTTGAGCTGTTGGGAAATTTATGTTTGTGCATGTGACAATCTTTGGTAAAGGTCAAAAATTCTGGACAATAAAAGCTGCCATAGCCTGTTTTGAATGTTGACATACAATATGATGTCAAGATAGTATCAGCAGTTTGCAGCAGCAGCTGTTTCTCATGAAATTTCTGGACTGTTGTCCATCATTTTAATGGCTTTGGCCTTCATTTGCTTGCTTTTTGTAGGTGTATGATGGGGTAAGATGAGATTGATTTTTTTCCTCAGGTTTATTATTGAGAATTTGCATAATTCAATTCATGGTAAATACATACATACACATTTTATTCTGCTTCTTAATTTAGAGCAGCTACATAATATGGTGCACCTTGCATGTAATGTGAGTGATGATGAACATTGGCAGAGTGATATAACAGTATGTACCAGGTTTGTGGTCAGTGTTCATTGTCCTAATAATGTTTTTAAAAAAATAAAAACACAGCCAGAGTCATAAAAGGAAGGACTAAAACAAAGATTATCGCATGATGGCGAAGAGCCAGATCCTCTCAGCTTTGTGAAACAGACATTAAGAGCCTCAGGCTGTCATCTGGCTCATACCTGTTTCAAAGGTGCATCAGCCTTGTGCACATCAAACTCAAACTAAAATGCGATGCAGGAATATCTATAAAATTGATTCTGAGAGTGCATTGAACTGCATGTTACTCTCTCATCATTCATCTTACATTTTCAGTCATCTTATCCTTTTCAGTCATCTTATCCTTTTGTGATAGCTACCACTGACTGAGAAATTGGTGTATACTCTGGATGGTTTAGAGTTGTTTGTCTCTGTCTCACTCTGGGTGAACGGCAAAGAAAAGGATTCTCCCTTTATGCTATGCACACAGTCTACTGAAGCACATACACTGTTTATTGAGCCTAAACCATTTGAGTATTGTTACCAGACCATAGTTGTGTAGTTCATTTAGCAGCACATTTTAAAGGAGCTCTTTCATAGAAATCCAGTATGTGTATGCGTATGTGTTAATATGTTTCAAAGCTGTCTTTGTAAATGCATTGTTATAATTACATATTTCTTTCTGTTGCATCAGATTTTCATCAGTCCTCTTGACTTGGTTGTGGTTGAATGCTCAGTCGAATTCAGCCAATTAGCACACCACAAAACATGACTCTGCAAAACATCACTGGTGTATGTTGTTCTTATCTTGACCCAGTTTCAAACAAAAACATGAAAAAAGAATATAATGAGACCCACTATATAGTGAATTAATATAACTAGTGTTTTTTGTTCATTAATAGTCCAGTGTTTGGACATTTTCTGTGGTAATTAATCTTACAGTCACAAACCAAGATCCAACACGTTGCTCATCTTGTTTTGTCTTCACAGAGGATATCGTGAAGCTAAATTTCACTGCGCCACATTTATTCTCTTCTGTTTGTTCCCATCTGTTGACCTTTTCACATTGTAAAAGCTCCAGTCTGATAGTTGTGAACAAAGATATTTATAGTAAATGATTCAGCAATTGCCATAGTGACATAAGACAGTCTGTAATTAAATCACGAAAGAGACCATTTATCTTTCACATGCAGCACGGACAAAATTATAATCATTAATTCTATAGATGTTGTCACAAAAGAGTAGATGTTTCTGTTTCATCTGAAGTCTAAATCAGCAGTTCTATGTTCTAAATTCACCCTCAGTTTTCAGGTCAGTGCAGATGACATGGAGAGTTGAATAATAAATCAAAGCTGTCTCTCTGTTCTTCCCTCTCCTCACAGCGCTATGTGTGTTACGCCGACCCAACAGAGGTGAAGCCTCCAGAGGACCTCCAGGACCTTGGTGTTCGTTTCCTGCAGCCCTTTGTGAACCTGTTGTCCAAAGCCACGTACTGGTGGATGAACACTTTCATTACCTCTGCTCACAGACGACCCATCGACCTCAAGGTCATTGGAAAACTGCCAATCGCCATGAGAGCCCTCACCAACTACATGAAGCTACGCAAGGCCTTCGAAGAGCAGAAGGTTAGAGCACCACTCGACTGTTACTGTTAGTTGTCTTTGTGAACTTTTGTGTAGAATTGTTGTCTTGTGCTTGAATCATCATAGCTCATAGGTCATACACATGAAAAGATTAAAAGAAGGCAGGGCGTACACATTGCATTTATATAGCAGTATAATAATGGTAAACACAAATGTGGAATCATGTGAAAACATAAAATTACAAATAAAAACAGTAGAATATATGTTCATTACAAGAAGACTTTCTATAAAAATATGTTTTCAGATGAGATTAAAAAAATGACACTAAACTTCCAAATCTGATATCCTCAGGTAGGGAGGGCCTTAGTGCGAAAGCCCTGTCACCTTTTGAGATGAGGCATGACCAAGGAACCGAGAGAAGGGTCCTAGCTGAGGATCTCAGGTTATAATTTAAAAAAAAGTTAGGACATTTTGTAAAACATAAATGAAAACAGAATGCAATGATTTGCAAAAACATTTGAACCTAAATTCAATTGAATACAGAACAAAGACGAGATATTTAATGTTCTCATTCTGAACTTCAGGTGTTCAACAGTCCAGGGTCACTGTCGTCATATGTTGCGCTTCATAATGCACCACACAATTTCAATGGGAGACAGGTCTGAACTGCAGGCAGGTCCATCTAGTACCTGCATTCTTTTACTACAAAGCCACACTGTTGTTTCATATACAGAATGTGTGTGGGCATTATCTTATTGAAATAAGCAGGGACGTCTCTGAAAAAGACGTCATCTGGATGGCAGCGTATGTTGCTTCAAAACCTGGGGCTGGGGCCCCAGAGAAGTCCACAGCGTTTCTGAATGTTGTTCATATGTGGCTGTCACTTTGCATGGTAGAGACTTAACTTACGTTTGTAGATGGAGCAACAAATTGTGTTTACTGGCAACAGTTTTCCCAAACCAGTGTTATATCCTTTATACAAATGTGTGGGTTTTTATTTGACCACACAGGTTTTTGGTGGTGATCCTCACTCCATGCATGCTTGTGAATGACTTTTTGATTCTTTTGTTTCCACTGTCCCAACTTTTTTGAAATGTGTTGCAAGCATCAAATTCGGAATAAGTATATATTTACAAAAACAATCAAGTTTATCAATTTGGCCATAAATATCTTGTCTTTGTACTGTGTTCAATTGAATTTAGGTTGAAAATGATTTGCAAATCATTGCAGTCTGTTTATATTTACATTTTACACAATATCCCATCTTTTTTGGAATTAGGGTTGTACATATGGGTTCACAAGGGGACAAGAAAGTTATAGTATATAAGTTATAAGTTATAAGTTATATAATTGGGTCCCAGATCCTGTAGAGCTTTAGAAGTCAGCAGTAAAATCATAAAATCAATTGTAAAACCTACAGACAACCATTGAAGAGAAGCGAGGATGTGATGTGTCTCATTTTTTGGAGTTGACTAAAAGATTAGCAGCTGCATTTGGATCAAGTTGGCTTTCTGACTAAGACCAGAATAAAGGGCATTACAATAGTCCAGGTGTGATGAAATAAAAGCATGAATGTTTTTTTTTTCTGCTTGAGATAGAAATGGCTTATTTTTTGAAACATTCCTGAGCTGAATAAAGAAGGTTTGAACAATTTCAGTGATTTGGCTCTGAGCCAAAGTGAAATTTGAATCAAAAACCGCACCAAGGTTACAGACAGTGGGCTTCATGTTTGATGTTCAGTCACCAACATACTGTATGAATGTACCTATTGTGACATCCAGCTCTTAATGCAGACTAAAACTTTCACCAAGATATCTGCAGACATAAAGCTAAGTATCGTCCACATAGCAGTGTTGTGGATGATATGACCCAAGGATATCATGTAAATAGAGAATAAAAAAGGGACCAGAATTGACCCTTGGGGGACGCCACATGATAGGGGAGCCACAGAAGAAAATGTTTTGCCTATTAATATAGAAAAGTCAGAGAGGGAAGAGCAGAAAAGGCATCAAACGAGACAAAAGACACATGCATGAAACATTCTTTCAACTAATACAAGATTATGAGTATTAGGAGTAAATGCTCCATGAATATGAATATGCACCATGTGCATATTCTAAAGAAACTCATTCAAACAGACAGTGCAAAAATCTTTTGATATGCCTTTTGATATCTTTCTTTTGAATCTGATTTCACTGCATATCTTGAGATCTGAGATCTTGCATCTGATGTGGTAAAAATCAACAGCATGACTGTTTCTTGCATCACTGGTGCTGAATAAATTATCGCAGATATATCAGACTCTGGTGTAGATGGCAACAGAAAGTAATAGAAGATGATCTGCGTGATCCTATCCCCAGATGAATTCTAGTTTCTGTATTTGTTTTTGGTTCACAAATACCAAAGCAAATGTGTGCATCATGTTGAGGGTCCTTGTGTTATTTTAAGATGACATACTTGGGGCAAACCAGATTACGAAATAGGAGAAAATTGTCTCTTTCCGAATGCAGTGATTATGATCAAGGGATCATCTTGGATTTCCCACTCATAGACACAAATAAGGTTTAAAGTATTTATGTAAGAGCTTTGAGTGCAGCTTATTTGGCTCCTTGTGGCCCTACTTCACTTTATTTTGAGCACATTTGTTAGTTTAACTCTCCTAATAAATCTTGTGTTCGTGATGTTTAATTGTCAGTCTGACATGTGCATGAAGTGATCTGGGAAACTTACATACAGTAGGTTTTTTTGTGTGTTGTTTTTGTTTTTTGATACAGCTGTTCTCATAAAAACGTTGATCTCTGTCCCATGATGACTCAGCCCCGGGTGAACTGGGACCATTAAACTGTACTCAGACGTCACAGCAACGATTAGTTAATAGTAAAGACAGAAATGTCGCACTGACTTTAAACAGTCTCAGTCCTGTAGTTGTTTTTTATTTGGAAAAAACATATATAAGAAATGTAACTCTTGTCTTTAGCACCATTTTCGTGAGTTTTGTTGGTTTTCATTGCACGTTAGAATACTTCGGCCCTTTGTGACTTTAAGTTGGTATAAATAGTGAATGGTTGGATGGATGGATGCTTTTTCCAAACAACAACAATAACAAGACAACAACAACAACAATAACAACAAAGATCTGGTGGTTTGATCTCTGGCTTTTTCTGTCCACATGTTGAAGTGCCTTTGAGCAAACTCCTGATAATCCTGGTTCCCAACCTCTGAATCCGATTTGCTCAGCAGTGAAATAGTAAATAATTGAAATTAAACAAAAAAGGCAGTGTTATTATCTCACTGGCTCCTGATGTAGAGGAGGCTGATGTCCTCATATGCTCTCACAGTTATTAGGCGTGCACCGAAAAATCCAAAGGAAACAGATATTTCTTCTCTCTGAAGTTGCTCATTATTATTTGGAAAAAGTCACATCTACCTTAATCAGTCACTGATTTAATGCACCGAGATTATTTCCTTCAACTGGATATGTTTATATACTTTTATATATAAATTTCTATATATACACATTTTTTTCAGTTTTGATTTTTCAATATTCCCCAGTTAATTAGTTGGTTAGTTTTTGCAAAAATTAAAAAGCCATATACTCTTGTATCTTTCCCAATAACTGTACGCTTATTGGCTGTCTGTGTGCGTATGTGTATTTCAGGCCTATGTGTCAGTGTATAATATTAATAATGGAGTGAAAAACTTGAATTTCCCTCAAGGGGAATTAATAAGGCAATTTTTCCTCTTCTTCTATATTCATTTATAATTGAATAGTGTTGTTATAAAATGTAGTAGCTGCCTTTTTGAAAAATTAAACAACGCTTTCTCCAATAAAATCTCTAATGACACTTTTTCAGTTCCTGCTCTTCTTTTGCAAAACTGATACAGGGCTCAGTTTGCATAACAGCTGATAGAAATTCCTATGAAGATGTGATATGATAATTGGTAAAGAATTGAACAGGCTGATGAAACAGCTTTTGTCCTTCTGTCTTTTTCCTGAGACTGCCTGAGGATCCCTGCTCTCTGCTCAGGGCGATGTTCTTCTAGTCTTTATTAATGCAGTCCAAACTGAGGATGTTTCTTCGTTACATATTATTCTTCCCTCGTTCCTGTCTCTCTCTCGGTCTCACTTTCGGAGCACGTGTCAGGGGTCAAAGGTGAAGGGCCTCCTCCTCAGGGTCATTGTTTTCCAGTGTTTGGAAGGTCACAGAGATTCGTCACTGCTGCCTGTGCGTCCGGTGTGAATGCAACCCTGCTTCCTTCCGGCAGGAGCGAGGGATGAGA
Organism: Lutjanus campechanus; assembly: GCA_027495735.1. Taxonomy (NCBI): domain Eukaryota; kingdom Metazoa; phylum Chordata; class Actinopteri; order Lutjaniformes; family Lutjanidae; genus Lutjanus; species Lutjanus campechanus. The sequence continues at coordinate 12,127 of JAJHUR010084836.1, forward strand.
GAGATGGAGAGATCCCAGTGGAGAGGTGTATGGGGGAGTAGGGGGGTGTCATTTAAAAGAGGAGAACCCAGAGGCAGCGGGTCATTCCCATTCTACTGTGAACGAGGCGACATCCCGACCCCTGCGGGGGTGAAAGCACTGCGCTTCATGGGAAGCTAGTTTCACTCTGCGTGTGTGAGAATGAAATGTCCTCCTTCCGTCTTGTTTGAACCCAAGGTAGAAAGAAAGGATGTGTGTGTTTTGTCTGTATGTGTGACGTGCACAGTGACATGCTTCATATGAGGGCTGAGGCTCAATTTGAGCTCAAATGGAAAGATAAAGACACGTGATAACAGTCACGTCTGTTCTCACAGTTCTTAGAATGACTCATATTAACTCACACACACACACACACAAACACACACACACACACATGCAGTATAGATGTTCTGGGAGTGTTTACTGCACCATGACAGTCCAGATGTTTTCCTCTGATCATCCTTAACTGACTCACTGAACCAAGCTGTCGTGTCAGTTGTGACGTTAATATGTTTTGGACGTGATAAATCAACATAAATGAAGATCAGTCGCTCTTCTAGTCCGCCTTGACAGTCTATTTAACAAAGTGATTTTTCAGATTTTCTTCTGTGGTTTGAAGTAATTTGAAAACCCCTGAACTGCTTTCACTCGCTGTTTAATCCTCGCCTCTGCATGACTCTCATGGTTTTCCAGCTTTATTAGTTACAGAGCAGTTAAATGTGACTAACTGAGCTCTAGTGTGAAACTCGCCATTACATCCCATGATGCAGCAGTAACGATGGAAACACTGAACTTGACCTCATTTTACAGGTTTCTGTTGCAGTGGTCGACTGACTCTTTGAGTTAATGGTGCCGATGCAGCTTTCATGTTCAAGCAATTACTTCCTTTTGCTCTGCTAGCAGGCTGCATCGTCTAACCTAGTTTCTCATTCCTTTGTTGTACTGCCAGTTGAGCTCCACAGAGAGATGTCTGTGTGTAATGTTTGGTGTTATGAATTATCTATGCAAAGAAGTAACCAACCAATTTACTCCTTTCTTCAACAGTAGCCATCTTCCGTACATTAATGAAGCAATGTGAATGTATCACTGATTTATATTTTATATTTTAATAATATGAATCCTTTAAAAGGAGACAAAATTGTTATTCAGCCACTGCTGATTAGATGTATTTAGCAAATGGCAATCAGCATCTGAATGTGGTTCATTTCACCTCAATGTATTCATTCAGCAGGCGGGTATATTTCAACCTACATGCCCTTCCTTTTAATCTTCCCTCAGAGGCCTCAGGGCACAGCAACTCAGGGCCCGAAGTTGATCTGGCAGGCTTTGCGGAAAGCCTTTGGTAGACCTCTCATCCTCAGCATCACATTCCGTTTCCTGGCCGACCTGCTGGGCTTTGCCGGTCCCCTTTGCATCTCTGGCATCGTCCACCACATCAGCAAGGACAACCGCACCATCCAGCAGCCGGTAATATAACCGACACAACATAACATAACAAGACATGACATGACATGACATGGCATGACAACATCACATGACATGACAACATGACAACTCTTTTCTTGATTGAACATACAATAATGCAGGAACTGAGGATGGAGAGGACAGGTGAAATGCAGATTTTTTTCATACTAATTTTAAAATCACTTTGAGGATTTTTTATATGATCTTACAACTTGCTCCCATGGGATCAGTTCTTGTTTGTAGAAAAATGAAACAACCCTGTCTTATCTTTGTTTCATTTGCTGGTTTCTCCTAAATCTGATGCTCAACCTTTATGTTGTTTTCTTTACAAAGACAAATCTGACTTCATCTGTCAGTTTTCACTAAATATTTGTGTTGTTGTTTTTTTGTCTCATAGAACCATTAAATACCCATAAGTCACAAATGTAAGTCAACAATGGGAATTTGTCTGAGATCTCTATGTTCATTGGTCCAGTTTCAAGCACAAAAAAATGATAGCCTGGTGACAAACTTTCTCAAATTACAGCTAAGCAGTAAACTAGAATGTGTTCCTAAAAACATGGAGGTGAGAAATAGGAAATGCAGTAATGGATCATTGATCAACTTTGCTTAATTTGACAGTTTGATCTGAGTTTTGTGAGTCTGTTGTACTTGAAATATGTGACATCACTGACGTGACTTTTTTTTTACTGGGCTGGTGAGGCTCTTCTGAAACATGAGCTTGCAGATTCAACTGCTTCCCAGGCTACTTAAATCCAACGTAAGTTTTGTATTCTTGAGGGCTTTTTGACTCAGCAAAACTGCAACATCAGGACTGTGGGGATGTCCCAGTTCAAACCAGCACAGACAGATTTATCTCATGTAAAATAACCAAAACTGTTGAGTCCATATCAGCACCAATCGTTGGATATGAAAAAAAAAACTTGCTGAGAAATTTGTTTTCAGGGCCTTTGATATTCATTTTCAGGTGGTAATTATAATTTATTCATCTGGCTTCACTTTCGCTTTGTTCAACCTAAGAGACAGTGACAGAGACATCTCTTGACAGAATATATCTTGGCTCTGGGGATGTCTGTTTTCACTATGGATTTCACAAAGAAATTGCACCTGTCAGTGTGTGGGAGTTAACCTGCAATACCCAGTTTTTATGCAATGAGTGAAACACAAAGTCAAGACATTGGTTGGTGTAGGAGTCCTGGGTAAAATTTAACTCTTTCTGGGGAGACATGTAGTGTTGAGGCAAGGATGTTGTCAAGATTGAACAGAGAACTGAGACAGGGATTCAGAAACAGACAGACGCAGCTTCAGCAGGCACGATGGAGACGTCACATGGTTTCCTCTCAAAGGTCACAGTGTGACAAGACGTTTATGATGCCCTCTATCCCCAGTGCACCTGCCCCGATGGTGTGCTAATTTAGTCTTCGTCAAATATTTATGAGACTTATTGCTGCTGGAGCTGTCTCGGTTTCTTAGATTCCACCCAGGGCAGACTGCCATATATCAGACAGCCACTCGTGTATCTTCCTGTAAGAATAACTCTTAAGTTATTTGTTTTAGGGTCACATCCACACAAGCCAGCAGTGTAATATCAAAAGTTAATTGGAAAAAGGTTGAAAGACTTGTCAAGCACTCAAAGTAAATGCCCTCAACAGAAAGTCAGCATGAAGACGAGACTGAAAATAGGTTTATTGTAAGATAGCCAGTGAGAATGTTGCAGGGAGTGTTTCTGGGTCTTACAGATAAAGAGAGAAATGTGTTTTTTTTTTAATGGGATGAGATGGAGACTAGAGAAAGGATGAGTGGATACAAAGTCAAGGTACGTTTGTAATCAATAATTTGTATTCCCTCGTGGTTAAAGGATCTCTTCCTGATGCAGGATTAATTAATCTTTGAGGGAGATACCGTGTCCGTCTCCTATAGCTGAACCACAGTCTTCTTTGGTTTCCAGGCTGCGTGATACACTCTGAGGGCTCCACTTCAGTTCAGTGTGATTGAGTTTCACACACGATTTTTGTGACCTGCTGCTGTGAAATGGAAATGGTTAATTTTAAATGGGTGCTATTAGCCTTGACTTTTGAAGTAGGAACACTTTAGTTGAAATTCATTACTGACAGAAACTCTCTTGATCAAATCCAATCCTGCAGAGTTCAGCTCATGTTATTGACCTTGCTGAGGTCCCTGCCTTGACTAACAACGATAAACAGATCGATACCTCTCCCTACCTGTGTGTGTCTGTGCTTCCAGATGTCTCTGCTGGGGATTTATTTCATTTCATCCAAAGAGTTCCTGGAGAATGCATATGTGCTGGCCGTGCTGCTCTTCTTTGCCCTTCTCCTGCAGAGGACTTTCCTACAGGCCTCCTATTATGTCGCCATTGAAACAGGCATCAACCTGCGCGGGGCCATACAGGTACGTATGGAGTTTCAGGAAATTTTTCATGTAACATGTGGCTTTTTTGAGGTTGTGCTGTGTGTCCACATGAATCTGAATGTGACCGTCCTCTCTCCAGACAAAAATCTACAACAAGATCATGCGGCTGTGCACCTCCAACATGTCAATGGGCGAGTTAACTGTTGCTCAGATCTGCAACCTGGTTGCCATAGATACCAACCAGCTCATGTGGTTCTTCTTCCTCTGTCCCAATCTGTGGGCCATGCCAGTCCAGGTAAGAAACATGTCTGTCTCTAAAGACATAGTGTGTAAGATTTACCAGGCTTTAATGGCAGAATATGACAGAAATTGAATATAATATTCATAAGTATGTTTTCATTAGTGTATAATCACCTGAAAATAAAAACTCTTGTTACCTGACAATGAGTGCGTCGGTCCCCTTTTGCTTTTTATGCAACTTTCATGGCCATTGTAGGTTCAGTCTGCACCACTAGATACCACTAAATCCTACACACCAATCCTTTAAGTGGTAAGGCGTAGTGGATATATAGTCAAAGCAAGGGGGTCTCACTAAGGATAGTGACTATGTACCTTTACATTCAGGCAAAATCAGGCGTTGCAGCTAAAATGCCAGTCATCTGATTCATTTTGAATGGCGGTAGTGCGTTTAGTCTGTGGTGGTGGGGGCTGGCAGGGGATGCCGAAGGAAAACACAGCAGCGTGTGGCAGAAAAGTTGAAGCAGAGCCAATTTTTGGAGAAACGCAACTCACATTGCAGTGGCCAATCACAAACCAGCAATCAGACTGCTCCAGAGTCAGCCTGAAATATTTCTGAAAACGGCCGTCATAGACTAAACCAGTGGTTCCCAAACTGGGGGGCGGGGGTACGGAGCCACTGCAAGGGGGGCGCGAAAGATCAGGGGAGGAAAAAAAGAGTGAAACAAAGCTGAATGAATATGATCTATGTAGGAGGAATAAACACATGAGTTTGCTGTTTCTATCGAGCTGACCTTTATTTTGCTAAAATTTAACTTTTGAATTCTTTTTTTTATCAGTTCCATCCCCAGTTATTGTTAACAATTGATTGAAAATTTTGTGGTGGGGGCTTGAACTTTTGTTGGCTTCCAAAAGGGGGGCATAGTGGAAAAAGTTTGGGAATCACTGGACTAAACAATGATACTCTCCCAGCTGTGTTCTTCCCCTCATTTTTTACATGTCACCAGGTTCAACATCTGTGTCTGGCTGCAGTGTATGCTGCAAAGTAGCGACACTAAGAAGCTTATTTCAGTTTGTGTTCATTTGTTTGTATGTGTAAAAGAGAGCATGCAGCTGTGGTCGTTCAAGGTTGACACTGAATGAGGAGAGAGAGAGAGAGTGCTGGTAGCAAGAAAGCTAGTGAATCAGAGAAATTAAACATTATTTCCAGATTGTTTCACAGATGCTCTAAGCACATATAAACAGCCCCGCACACCACTGCACAACCCTGCGGCTAATCATCACAGTCCCTGATTCTGATTGCAGTACCACAACAGTAGATAAATGTATCATTCATGAGACTGTTCATGTACAATTTCAGTCATGACGTATATACCTCACTGTAACTTTGCATTCTTAATTTACTGTTTCAAATGTTTTTATTGGAAGCAATTGTAAAAGGACTTGGAATTCTTACAGGATGAGGAACTGCTTCAGGTTTTATAATATTGCATTCTTAATTTACACTGTGATGATTGTGGACCACTTGTGTTCTTATTTAGAGTTACATCCACATACTTTCTTAACTTTTTTCATTAGAGAACTACCACCATGCAGTCACAGTGGTACTCTTTCATTCACTGTTGTGGTGATCAGACGGTTTTCAGTGGAGATTACTTTGTTTAATGTGGGCTACTAAGAAGATGAAGATAACTTTAATTCTATCAACAATCTGCACTGGCATCAGAAAGTTGCTGGAGAAAAAAGTAGCCCATGCTGACCTATCACAGTTCTTGCTGTCTGTTACTTGTTTGAGTTGGTGGGTATTTACCAAGGCTTCATAGCTACAGAGTTATCCCTCAGTGTATGACTACAAATCAAGATTGACAGGACGCTGCAGTGTGTTGTGCGGTAGACTTGTTCACCATTTTCCTGCCTGTCTGTTATTGCATTGCTCTCTCATTGTGCTGTCTGTTGCTGCACCATTTTCTTTGTGTTAAACTTCCATCAAGCTATATCTTAAAGGTGTTTGTTGCACTGTCTTTCTCACTCTGGATTGATTGTTGTATATCATGCCAAGCAGTGCGTCTTTTCCTATCAGGATCATTGTGTAAGGTGAAGCTCATAATCATGTAGGATACAAAGGATTGCATACATGATGGTATAGGCTGAAAAATGAGCATCAGGTGTTGCAGATCCTGTGGGAACAGATTATCTGCAAATATGTGCAGTCGATTGCAAGCATGTGACCTTCATGCTTTATTATTCCGTCCTATAAGTGGATTGGGAAATTCATGACACACAGTCCTGTATAATCAATGTTTTATTCACATGCTATTAAGTTCTAAAGAAAAACTTGGAAACAAACATACGTGGAAATCATAAAAATTCTGTAGAACCTGGATGTCAGTTCTCTGTATCACAGGAAAACTTTATCTTTGCCTTCTATCATTTCATACAAATCAAATGTAAAAACAACTTTGCATGAAATACAGAACATGAAATGAAAATGAAATTCAGAAATGCAGTTATACATATTGCCACGATTATGTTTACCTGCTGCTATTTGTTTACATGCTGTGCAAGTGGAGGTGCATGACATCAAAGCTTTGGGAAACCAGAAATAGCTTTTCATTCAAGATATTTTTTTCATTTAGCAGAAATTTGTTTTCGCAGCAAGCAAAGAGATCTGACATTATATTGAAGTGCTATTACACTGATTCTGTTCTGTTTCACATGATATTTCCTCTGGCTCTTTATGGCCTGTGTTGGCACCTCATATAATGTTTTGTGGAAACATATCCTCTTATCTCTTTATAGCCGGAAGCACATTCCTGAGGCTGTTTCTCTCTGAAATGAAAAGGCTTGAAGTGCTTTATGTTTTTTGAAAACTCGAAAAGGATGAATCCTGTGCCCAAAAGTCAACATGCATAATATCTCTTAATGGAATTGTGGGGCATAAACACATAAACACATCAGTGAATTCTATCAGTTTGAACTCAACTTGATTATACATTTTACGTTAAACTTTAATAAGCTGCATCCTTCCCTGATGGGACAAAATATTTGTTATTTTCATCATAAGTTTAACTAATTTTTATTCATTAACAGCCAACAATCTTTGCTATGTAACTGGATGAAAAAGTATTCAAATTCACCAATAAACAGTGGAAGTACTAAAAACTATCATCAAAAATATAAGAATGTTATATTTATGAATAAAAAGACAGAAACAGGCTGTGTTAGATCCTTCAGTAGCTGTATAAACCTGCTGGTGGTTCCTCTGAGCTCTGAGCTGCATTAGTATTCTCCATCTGTGGCCACCTGTCTGCCCCAAACTGTGAATAAATCCGTTGTGATCCTTACTGTATCCTGCCCTGATGGGACGTGTCACTGTTTTTTTTTCAGTGGCTCTTTTATCTTTGTTACAGCTTCTATCTTTGAGTCCTCATGTTTTTCAATTAAATGGCTGCACAGACATATTGGGAGATTGGATGTGTCACCTCACCCAGTACATGACAACAAGAATTGTTTGCCAAATCGTGTCTGTCCGGTAACCAGCTCTGTTATCTTGTTACCCCTTTAGCATACATTGTCTGATATTAGGCCCTTTTCAGAACAGACATTTGGACTTGTCATAGTAGAAAAGGCACAGGTGTCTCACTAAACTGTGACAGTGATCCAAGCATTCACAACACCAGGACCCTGGAACTGGATCACGTAAATGCACTGTGTTGTTTTGAATTTTAGCAATTCCACTTGTGCTTTTCCTGCGAAGACGAGCTAAAACGACTGTGTGAAGCTGTGAAATCTTGTGGGGAAAAAAGTCTGTTATATCTGCCAGCTAATTTAGCTCACATACTCAGTATTTTTCTCTTTCTCCAATGTCTCAAACCTGTCACATTTAATGTTCATTAAATACAAAGCTGCTGCTGTTAAGCAGGAAATAAATGATTTAAAGCTGCTTTTTTAAACTGCTTGTTTGTAAGATAATCACCAACTACAGAAACGTGTTTATACATCAGACTGGCATCATGCCATCAAGCACGTTTTCGGGGTGAGAATAGCACTTGCACATATGTTACTGTAACCAGAGAGACTACTGTGAAAGTACAAACAGCGATACTAATAACCAAGATAGATTTTAGGCACATAATATACATGAATACTGACGACCAGTCTGCTTGTTAGATTGAGTGGGAGGCTGCTGGAGTACACTCATAGCCTCAGCAGCAGCAGTAAACTGTCGTCTCCAACTAACTCTCAGCCTGCATTGTACAGGTGGTTGTTGACAGGTTGGTTATTTTAGACAGCACTTAGCTTAACTAAGTTGGTGATTAAGTGATGATTCAAATATGTGTAGATGTCCAGATAAGCAATATTTACATTGAAGGGGAATGAAGTAAAGCTGTTAGTATTTTGACACATTGTTCCTTTTGTGATATGAAAATTGGAGAGGGCCATAGTGTGTTTTTGGTAAAATTTGGATCTGTGATTCAGCTCTAATATGACTGACCAATCTTAATTTACTGACGTATATGAAACATCCAGGTTCAGGCAAGGTCACAAAATAATTATTAGAGATGTCTATAAAACAGGGTTGTTTAACATGAAATGATTGCGTCCGAACAAAATTGTACTTTAAACACATGTCAAATTGCATAGATATCTAGCCCCCCAAAAAGAGGCACGGCCGTGACTATTTGCAAAGTACCCATGTACTGGTCTGATATATTGGAATTGGTATCTTTCTAGAAGGAAGATTTTTGGGCCAGGCCCGTTTTAGCTATGCTAACGACGGTTCATTGCTTTTGTCCAGACTCAACAACTATTGGATGGATTATCTGTGTTTTGGTACAGATATTCTTGCATCCCTCCGGTTGAACTATAATGAATTTGGTGATCCCCTTACCTTTTATATAGCGCCACCAGCAGGTCAACGTTTTTGCTTATCCTGTAAAATATCTCAACATCTACAAGATAAGCACACTTTTTTTTTTTAAAGATATTTCGTTCCCTGAGAATGAATTCTGAATTAGAGGCAGTAGTGGTACTGCATGTTATTACATGTAGCACGAAAGTGTTTAACCACAACAGCCCACTTGAATCAGGTGTGATTTATGTGGGAGGTGAACAGAGAATGTGTGGGGAATGGTGTTTCCACGACTCTGCATTGTAATTGCCATGCCAGATGCTATGGTTACATATGACTCACACCTGGGAGGCAGCTGCTGTGAAAGGGTGTTATTTTCTATAGAGTCATTACAAAGGAAATCACATCATATCATGCTGTGGTTTTACCAATTACCCACCTCATCCCCACTGACCCCCATGATCCTGTGACAGATGAGGGAGAGGGTGTGTCAGTGTGAAATATCATATCCGTCTCCATCTGGTTCTGTGCGTCCTGGGGATTTCTGAATCCGGCACGCGTTCAGTGTGTTGGCAGACTGTGGGTGGCTGGAAAGGAGCCAGAGACAGGTGGAAATGTGACTTATTCCTGCTCTTAACTAGGGGTGAGAGAGTTATTGTATGTGGGGGATCAATAAAGCTTAATTTTCATAAATATTTAAGTTGGATCATTCTTAACTCATTGTTCAACCCACTAACTTATGCTTGAGTAAAAAGATGTTTTTAAAATTCAGAACCTTGTAGGAATAAGCTGCTTTGCAAGTTTCTTTGCTTGTATGCTTTATCCATTTTCCTCAAAGGCTGTTGTAATTATCCTAATATGTGCAGATATCTGAAATGAGGGTTTTAAGCTCAATGTCTCTTGAATGATAAATTCTTGCATGTACTGTATGCTGGTGATCTATGCTCAAGGTGCTTCTCACAAATCAATGCACTGTGATAATGCGGTTTTCATATGGTCAGGGGGAAGCATTATGTAAAAAGACTGCCTCTTTGGAAATTTGTATTCCTCACTTTTCTCTCCACAAGGTTAATATCTTTTCTGTCTTTCCTCCTCTCTCAGATTATTGTGGGAGTGATCCTGCTCTACTACCTCTTGGGAATCAGTGCCTTGATTGGAGCGACCGTCATCGCTGTGTTAGCTCCTGTACAGTACTTTGTGGCTACCAAGCTGTCCCAAACACAAAAGAGCACTCTGGTGAGTATTTTTATTTACTCTTGTACAGAGATACAGTACTTGTTGTACTTTGTTACTATTTTTTAATCAATTTTACCAAATGTTAGCAACTATTGGGGACAGTGTTGGTTGGACAAGCAGTCGATCTGTTGGTTCACCACTTTGGACCAATATAATCTCAACAACTAGTGGATGGATTCCCATGAAATTTGGTACAGACATTTATGGTGCCCAGAGGATGAATCATGTACCACCATGAGGTTGACATTGGTGGTTAAGAGTGAAATCTCTAGATGGTGGAATATCACAACAATTTGCTGCAGGCACTCAGATTTCTTTTGCACCATCTTCAGTTCTAAACCTAAATTTGTCCAAGACTTTGGTTTACTTTGTTGTGAGCATCACAGCATCTCAGGGTTGTCAGCGTAGCTTCAGATTTTTTGTTTTGTTATAATCATGTTGGAATCATGGATGTCACTCATAGGTCATTGTGGAGCTCATGGTGTGGTGGATCTGGCTACTGCAAACTTGGCAGTGCCTGACTTGGCTAAGGCCACCTTCAAACAGAATCAGGTGTTGTGGCGATTAGCTGCAGGGTATGGGGGAATGTAGGGGTGTTTGTTCTTAGAACATAACAGCTGTAAAACAATCAGGAAATAATGTTTTATTTATGTGATCCACTGGCTTTCTCACTACCTTTCTTTCCTCATTTATTGTCAACTTTGCATGCTGTCACAACTCTCTCACAAATAAACAAATGAACTCAAACTGAAGGAAGCTTCTTGGTAAAGACATCACTATTATGTGGCATAAGTTGCAACCAGACCCAGATGTCCGAGGTGGTTACACGAAATAAACAAAGCAAGGGCACAGTTGGAAGAGTATCATTATTTGGTCTATGAACTCTGACTGAGTTTCAGAGACATTTCAGGCTGACTGTTGAGCAGTCCGATCACCAGCTTGTGATTGGCTACTGCAACTTGACATCAGCTTGTGTTTCTTCAAAAGTTGACTCAACTTCTCTGCCACATGCATTGCTTTTTTTTTTTTTTTTTTTTTTTTCTTTTTTCTTTTCTGGCATCTCCTGTGGCCCTACATGCCACAACTTCACAACTTCACAACTTAAAAGCACTACCCAAATGAATGAAATGATTAGTGTTTTAGCAACAGTGCTGATTCCATCTGAATGTGGCCTAATTACCGTCTGTTCCAAAACTTGGCGAAGAGTTGGAGTGGGCATGCCCCTAATTATGCATAATTTTAATCCTTCCTATAGTTTAAAATTCACTCCCTTACAGTTGTCAAGAAGTGGGAAATTAGCTATAGAGACCAAAACCGTTTTTTGAACCAGGCTTTTTTATTTCTGCTGTAAAGTTGCTGTAAAGTCCAGCACATCATGCAGAAACTGAAGGTAGTGACTAGTTTGCATCAGAGTGCTTGGTTACCAACAATCTATTCACATGGTGAAACAAAATGTTAACAGTGTGTTCAGTGTGTGTGTGTGTGTGTGTTTGGGCTCTGAGCTGTCTCTGTTTCAAAGAGATCATGCAGGACTCTGTAAACGGAGTTGGTCAATATTGGTTTGTCCCCATCATACCAGGTAATGAGGTGGATGTAATGATGACAATGAATCATACTGTCACATGCACACACACATGCACACACACAAACCCACACACTCAGCTGGACACCTCATTTATACCAGAGAAAAAAAACACTTTGTTTTGAAGGTCTAGATGTTTGTGTTGGCAGTTGAACTTTGGAAAAAGAGGTGATTACGCTCGTATTGCTCTCTTGCTGCACCTCTTATGTGTAATATTCCAGCTTTGTGATCAAAGTGTTCCTTCCCACCAACAGGAATACTCCAGTGAACGTCTAAAGAAGACCAATGAACTGCTGCGGGGCATCAAGCTGCTGAAGCTCTATGCCTGGGAACACATCTTCTGTGACAGTGTGGAGGAGACCCGGGGCAAAGAGCTCACCAGCCTGCAGGCCTTCGCTCTTTACACATCCATATCCAGTAAGGCACTTACTGTTTCCTCTGCACACACTGAACTTTACTCTCTGTTATCTGAACTTCATGAAATATTGAAAAAAAAAATAAAAAGAATAAAAAAATCAAATCATTGGAAAGCTACAAGTGTAAATCACTATTTACTTGAATAATGTGTTTCTGCTGTAAACTAACTTTACTGAACCTACAATTTCCAGTCAACATCTATAATTTAACACATTAGCATAAAAATAACAGAATGTAAAGGTAATGTTTTAGACATGGCCTAAATGTACATCCTACATGGATTATTGTACCATTTACAGTACCTAAGACATCACTGCACAATATGGTCACTCAATACATGTTTGTTTTCCCACAAATGGTCCCTCTTATCTTCTTCCACACTCTCAGATGAAAAGTGTCTGCAGCCTGCATGGCTCCAGTCCTTTAATAGACTGTGTCCAATCTAAAATCAATTTCTGCCGATTTAAGTCCCATTGGATTAAAACAAGCAAGACTTCCTCCTGGACATTTTCCCTGGAGTAATTGACTGGAACAATTTCATGGCAATAATGAAAAATATCTCTCACCAGGTTTAGACTACACTGTTGCTGCGGTAACAACCTTGTTTTTTATCTTGACATCCATGCATTTTTAAACAATGTGTCATCACATTTTGAATTTGAAGCCTACTTGACAATGGAGAGACAAAGGAAAGAAAACTATGGGCAGAGGAAAGTTGATGATGAGCAACAAAATACTGACAGGCTCAAATATAAGATTTTGTTATTTCCCAGTATGCACTTGCCGACTGCTGGTCTATCAGCACACCCCAGCCATGTATTTCTGGCTCTGTTTAATTGGTTGTCAAAAGTTTTTATGGAACAAAAAGGATGTATTTATAATGCACACCCTGGCCACAACCTGTTCACCCTGCGAGAATAATATCCACTGCAGTAACAACAGAGCAGCTTCTTTCTTCATGGCTGTGAGAATGGTCAATTCATCCTCCACACCCATGAAAATAGCTTATTTTTAAGACTTATTATTTCTTCCTACTTTTACATTTTTTTGGGAATAGCATAAACTTAAACTAGCATTTTGTGATACAACCCTGTGCTGCAGAATGATAAATGAATGAACCTCGTATGTGTATTAAATTTGTCTCACCCCATACATAACCAAGTAATCATTCAATTGAAATGAAAAAAAAAAAGTGAAGTTTTATCAGAATATCTGTGAGTTGACATAGATAAACCACTGATTCTTTTGTTGTAAGAATGTACAGAAGAAAAAAAAAAGTCCAAAAATAGTTATTCTCTGTTTTATATTGTCTTTTTTTCTCTGGTTCAATTCCTGAAAAATTTCTTCACATCATCCTGTCTGTTCGTTTCAGTTTTCATGAATGCAGCTATTCCCATCGCAGCTGTATTGACGGTGAGTTCAACTTCTAGCTCTACCATTAATTCACCTAAATATGAATTATTTCTATGCTTTGTGTGACCTAGAAAAATTTGAACATTATGAATTTCATGGAATCAGGTCAGGCTGTTACAGAAGGATGCAGTCTAATTTCATTTTTGTGAATTATTTAACTGTTGTTTTTGGCCGATCCTGATATTTTTATTTCTACTGTTGCTTATACAGAAAAAGGAGTGTACTGTTGTTTTGAACAGCACAGTACAATGTCAGACTGCTTTTCAGCTGTAACGTAGTCATTGTTGTCATTGTGCAAGTCTATGATACATGAGTAATGCTGGCTGCCGTGTCGGGAAAAAAACATTTAAAAAATAGAGAGTGCTGGGGAGAATAAAGTTGCCAAACACAAGACGAGTCCTGTCTTTTTAAGGGTGCAACATCTGCTTAAGATGAGTCTGTATATATTAACATCTAGTTATAAAGAGAGCCAGTAACTACTGTGCAGAGGGCATCCTGTCGACTTTCCCCTGCGTGAAGGACAGAGCAGACACAGTGTCAGGCAGTCGGACTGTAAGACATCCAGATTTCAAGTGACACGGTGGAGGACTCTGACAGCACCACACTAAATCCTGTCTGTATTTATAGAAGTCCTTCATGGTAAATGACTCAAGTGGTGATAAATTAGAGAAGTCAGACAGATACCAAGGGCAGGGACGACTATAAACAACAAAAAGTTTAACAGCAGCTTGATGCTAACAGTCAGATCATGACTTCTGTCTTCCCTTACCTTGAACTATCAGCCAATCAAAAGTTACCAGTTCACAGGTTTCAGGATCTGAATCCATGCTGTTGAGACTAACCTCAGGCCATTCTCTCCTCCCTCTCATCCTGCAGACGTTTGTTGTTCATGTTCACATCTCTGAGGACGCCGATCTGTCTCCAGCTGTGGCCTTTGCCTCTCTGTCCCTCTTTCACATCCTGGTCACCCCCCTCTTCCTGCTGTCCAGCGTGGTGCGCTCCACCGTCAAGGCTCTTGTTAGGTGAGAAACTAAAAATGTTTTTTTCACGCAGATTGCAGCATCGGATTTATCCTTTTTTTAAAAAATGAATTACAAAGAATACAGTTTCAGATAAACCAGGAATCCTTGATTTGCTTTTGTTTTTGATTGTGTGTTGGTTTGGAAATGTCTGAAAATAGTCATGTGGATGGAGATGTTTGTTGAAACAACAGAAACCCTGCAGACAGTGAGCAGAGTTGTGCAAAGCTACATGATTAGATTAAACACTTGACCTTTTCCTGCAGTAGATGGATTACTGATCAGCCTTTGTTCTTGTAACATAGTGCTTCACTGACGTTTTTTGTGCACTTGTGTCTGACGCTGGAACGTCTTGCCTATTTATTTCAGTAATTAGCTTCACAATTAGCTTTGGAGTCAAGACATCTGTTGTGATTAGGCTACTGCAGAGAGCTCTCTCCCTTCAGTACTAAAACTGCACAAGTAAATAACTCCCCATTGTATCACGCTTCTGGATATGATTAATGCTTTGCTTATTATACTGAATAATAAAGCTGATGTAGGTACATTTCTTATATTTTTATTGGTCTGTATAGGGCAATTTGGATACAAATGATCAACCTCTGCTCTGCTGCACAAGATATCACAATTCATGTACATAAAATCACAGTACCTCAGTTCAGCATGCAGTGGTTTATGCTGATGTTTTTACCTGATATGTTCCTGTGACCAACCAGCACCTGATCCCTGATACTGGCTGTGCAGACTGACTTCTGTTTATATGTCATAATTCACTTTAGGTAGAAGTTGTTCCAGGGGTGCTGCACAGCGGCTGCCCACTGCTCCCAATACTTAGGATGGGTTGAATGCAGACACTGAATTTCACTGTTCATTGTACGTTGTATATTATTGTATATGTGACCATAAAGTTGACCTTTGGAAAACAAGAGAATGATGGGTATGCAGCATATAGAAGACTTAACAGAAGCTGTTAGGTCTACTCTTATGCATACTATTTCATCTTAAAAGTTAGATGTTGAGAAAAGGTCACAGTAGAAAAGGGAATAACATAATATACTGAATGGCAATTTTAACTTCTTGGAGAGCAAATCACATTCCTTCAACACTAAAATTTAGTTGCCATTCTTAAGGGTCATCATCCTGATCATTATGACAAATTTGTGAAGAATAAAAATGAACAGGCACCAGTGAAAAAACCTGCCAGCAGTAGTTTTCTCATTTTTCTCAGTGAATGTATATTTTGAAAAGCTTTGTATTTTATGTCTGCATCTGCCAGTTGGCCATCACGATAAGAGTTTGGATAATAATATGTTAATTCCACAACAGGAATTAACATATTATTATGCAGTTAACCCATCCTAAACCAAGCCCCATTTCGCATAACCTTTGTCAACTAGCCTGCTAATCTACATCATTTGTTTGCTAAGTAATTACATCTGATCGCTAATGTTAGCTAAATTCAATCTTACTAGCTAGCAAATCTACACCAATCAATAGCTACAATAGTTAGCTAGTGTTTATCTAATATTAGTTAACTTAAGATGTGACTGTACGAATGTAGGAAACTAGGCAAGTCCTCCAGCAACATCTTTCAGCTTCTTCAAAATTTGATTTCCTTTTCAACACAATATAGACAAGTCTAACACATAACATATCTACAGGAAACAGGAAATGAGAAAGTTGACTGAGGTTACACTGTTATTGGAGCACAGAGTAAAAGGGACAGGACTTAATAAGGGTCAATTAGGTGGACAAAAATGTGCGCATATATTAGTATCAGCTTTGGCAATCAGACAAAATGAGTTGGAAAATACCAGCAGATTGAATATCAGCAAAAATCCAATATCACGCATCTCTAATTAAAAAGCTTCCCCTGAGCTATGAGAGACTGTAAATGTAAAATGTAAGTATTCACTTTCCATATATAATTAGAGAAAGAGAACAATTTAATTTTCATTATGTCTGTTCTGTGAATAACAAACTCGTTGCCGTACCTGAAGAGCTTATTTACGCCTTCTAAATCTATTATCTCTACATGGATAGTTAACAAAATTAAGTATGAGTTAATTTACTGCAAAGAAGATTAAACAGTCTTCTAAGGATGTCTCATAAAGTCAGTGAAGCAGAACTCTTTTCACTTCACACTCTACAGGCAATGAGGGACTGTCAGTTTAAATCCCATCACCCCTTTCAGTTCGGTTCAGAAATGATCACAGGGTAGGAGTGTAATGGCGTAATTGCTTTAAATCACACTTTTCCTGTATGGCTTAACTAGAAGCCAGGTGATACAACTGTGTGCTGGTGTATGCATCTTATTTTAACTAGAGTGTCTTTGCTTTCTCGCACGTGGAGGCTGCCTGTGATCCTTTGAGATGTCTATTTTTGGGACTGTGTGATCTGACACACTTTGTCAGACACCAGGAAGAAAAAAAAAACCCTGCATCCTACGTAGACTCAGCACCTCAGTTTATCTTCACACTTCGGCATGAGAAAATGAGAAAAAACAGGCTGACAGTATTGTAAATGCAAAGTCACGGTGCGGCTATAAATATATTCAACCAGATTTCCTTTTTAGAGTGATGTGGTGCTGCTGATAATAGTGACATCTGACGTCATTGTTTGAGTGTAATCACACAGGGTTCAGTGATGTGATACCTGTACTTATCTATTGCACACTGAAGGTCTTAAACCATGACGCACAAGCATACAGAGATGAATCCCAGCTGAGAGGAATCTCCAGATCAGTTATTTAGCACAAATTTAGTAATTCAGTGTAGATGTCATGTCTCAGGGACCCATTTGTTCTCATTTAGGTAGTGAAACAAAAGATAATTGAATTCAGAGATGTAGAGATATGCGAGTGTTCAGTAGGGATGTTGTTATCTTTACATGAATGAACATGAGCTCATTGTCTGCAGCAAAAGAGATCCATCAGTCTGTTTATAACAGGGTCCTTATGGGTGCTGGAAATCCATTTGAAATTTAATATAATTTTTTGAGGTTTGAAAAGTGCTTGGATTTTGGATAAAGTACTTGAAACTGCTTGAAATTGTAATTACATCACTTTCGTAATAAATTGCTCTCTGGCCGAGAGGTTTGCCTTCTAGATTTAGAAATAAAATATGTCAGAGAGCATAATTGGTTTTGTATTACACTTGAGCCTCGAGCTACTCTGAACATGTGGCTACACTTTGTGTAATCTATCACTCTTTGTTAATTAGTGGCCCTTGACTGACCCGTGAGTTGGAGGCTAATAGACGACAACATGGCAGGAGGTTGCTGTTTTAATAAGCGATGGCTTGAAAACAAACAAACAAAACAAAAGTCTGAGTCTTTGGTAATACTGGCTCAGCCGGGTTGTATAGGATGCCAAGCCTGCTTAAGACATGTGACACATTTTGAAACATGAAACTTTGTTGTGTTTCCCTTCATTTGTTAACCCTCTGCAGAAATATGTCATCTGGAAAAACTTGAAAATGCACCTGATGCACTTACTGATTTACATTACAGATTTTTCATCATCAGTGACTTGAAGTCTCTGTTTCCCTCACAGTGTTCAGAAGCTTAGCGAATTTTTCTCAAGTGATGAGATTGGAGAGGAACAGGAGCCCAGAGCGATGGTAACCTCTGGCTCCAGTAACCACAACCAAAATAGATACCAGGCTGTGGTAAGTGCACACGTTCGTTGGACGTTTGTTCCTTACTGTCTCCTCTGATGCTGCATTCCATCTGTCTCTTATTACTGTGAATGTTGTTTTCTTCCTCCACCTTATTGTCTTCCTGCTGATGTCACCATTTATCCCTTTGTCCTTTTGTGCCTGATGTTACACAACCCTCCTCTAGACATCCTCTAAACCTTCATCCTCCTCCTCCTCTTTGTCCCGACACCTCAAGCCCCTGAAGGTGGTGAACAGGAAGCGCCCCCCGAGGGACGACTGGAACAACTACAACTCACAGAGGGACCATGAGGGCGACGGACCCTCCCAGGACATGGACCAAGACATCTGTATCAAGGTGAGAGCCCAATGTGTCCTCCTCCAGACTTCACCTGACACACCTGGCCAAGTCAGTAACAAAATGCAATGTTCCTGGAAGTTCTATAAAAACTAAAGTAGTGATGTAGCAGAGTGGCTTTCACAATTTTGATGATTTTACCTTTTGTTAAAGGTCAGGCATTTCAAAATAGACTGATTGACTAAATAGCGTAGGAATAGAGGAACAAATTCTGTATTCTTTACAGCGTCTTCCTACAGACAGTGTCATTTTCAAGAGCGTCTTAACAAATCATTACACTTCAGCTATGGTGGTGAATACAAAATAAAAAGTACACAGGAGAGAAACATGAAAATAGTTGAAAAAAACAGCATCAAAATCATTATCAGGACATCAAAGTGAACATTAGAAGCTATAACTGGAAAATGGTTTTGAGTCATCCAGAAGATGATTGCTAGTAAATTATTCAGAAAGGGGGCTTTCTTCACTCCTCTCTGTAGAGACTGCACGAACACTTATTACTTAAACACTGAGGAGTATGGCTTTGAAAATGACTTCAGATAAACTAGATAATCACAGTTTTCACACACCACACACACAAGTAGCAGAACGATGTAGATTGTTTGCTAAATGAAACACTTCATTCAAAACTGTGCAATAGTTTGTAAAGAAAACTTTTTTTTTTCAGCATATGGTACACACACGGATCATATCATCTAATTCTGTTTGAACACACTGCTGTGCTTAATCTATGAAACAGTATGAGATAGATTTTTTTAGAGCTATTGTTCGAGTAGACTACATGAATATACTGAACAAACACAATCCACAGTCTCTCCACATTGTAAAATCAGTCAACACATACATGCATTAGCCCTGACAATGAGAATGAAGCACATTTGAAATAGAATATAGTACATATATACACAGCAAAAAAAATATTGTTGATAGAAAAAAGAAAGCATAAATTACAAAAACTCTAAGCATCATCTCTTTGCTGAGCTGGACCTGGTCATAGCACTTCATCCACATAACAGGCTGTGAAGACCAATCAAAACACGTAAACTGTCACAGGACAGCGTATAAGGCATTGTTTCAAAAATGGATTGCGGGTACCAGAAAGTAGTGATGTGGTCCATATAGAAGCTACATTGAACTGGTTTTTAGAGAAAAGCTGTTTTTTCTCTTGTGCTCTTGTCAAAATGTCAGAATTACTGTTGCAACAGAGTCTCTGCTGAGGTTGGGCAAAACTTTCTGTCCAGACTCTCTCACCTTTAAAGAAACCTTGGCTTACTTTTACCAACATTGAATTATATAGAGTATATACATATATATGCTGTCTAACTTCTTTTGTGTCTAATATTCATCACAGTTTTCAAAATTGCACTGATTTGCCTAAGAGGGGTACTCCTGATATGTATTATGAATATCTGGGATGCTGTTTATTGGATTTTCATGAAATGTAGGAAAATTGTCTTTCTAGCTCCATATATCTCTGAGAAGTGCCTCACTACAGTGATTCGCCCGCTCAATTAATTCTCTGTACGTCATTCACAATATCTTGGAGTTTAATTGAACAGCACCAGCATCCTAAAGTGAATAAGAATGAGGTCACATTTACTTCTTATTGCCTCGGTGCCGCTCTACATCATTTTGAATGGATGACAAGTTTACTGTTTACGTGTTAAAGAGTGAGTTAATCTCTGTATGACACCTGAGTGAGTCTGTGTTCTGCTCTCCTCAGATAACTAGCGGTTATTTCACCTGGACCGATGGACCACCAACACTTTCTAATGTGGACATAAAGATTCCTTTTGGTGAGAATCAGGCAGTGTGATTCACCTCCTCAGTTCCTCTGATTATTTGCTTCTCTGCCTAGTTTCCTTATTTACATGTTTACTTAATGTGATATTGCCTTTCTTTCTCTCATCAAAGGTAAGCTGACAATGATTGTGGGCCAGGTGGGATGTGGAAAATCATCCCTGTTGCTCGCAGCGCTGGGAGAGATGCAGAGAGTATCAGGAACTGTCACCTGGAACAAGTTAGTTCACAAGTTCACTGTTTTCTGTCTGTGTGATCTGATACTTTAATTAAAACATTTTATGACTTTTTGATCTGAGAGACTAAGAAATACTGTTACTCTGAAGTTTGGATCAGATTTGAATGTTATAACAAAACCAAGAAAACAAGGTTCTGTGAAAATAATTTTTTCATTGAATTTTCCTCCTCCACTTCAACATCAATTAACAAGGCACAACCGTGAATTTCATCCAATACATCTGCAGTATAGGCAGATAGAAAAAATAAAAATAAAATAAGATGTTAGGTATGGATTGAAATATAACAAAATGTGAATTTAGCAAAAAAGAGAATCAAGAAGTAAACCAACAGAGAAGGAAAAAAACAGTGACACACAAACACAAACAGACCAACAAAAAAAAGAAGAGGGCACAACAGGACAACATGACCGGCGGGAAGGGAGGAGAAGGGATTGGGGAGTGTCCAGCTGTCATCAGCCACAGTATGTGAGGGCGAATGGATCAGCTGGATATTTATCAGTCTAATTGTAGCCCTGCTGATTGCTTTACGAACTTAATAAAACCATTCCAGGTCCTGTGGAAGTTATGAAGGGCGCCGTTGAGGGTGTATCTGATCTTTTCTAGCTTGAGATTAGACATTATATTTCTGATGAGATGGGTGTGGGTGGGTGGAGCAGCAATCTTCCAGTTTAGTAATATCAACCATCATGCTAGTAAAGAGGAAAATGCAAGAGCCTTGCGTTGTTGAGTGGTTGCAGATATGTTTTCTGGGTTCACGCGAAAAATGGCAGTAAGTGGGCAAGAAGAGATTGTTTTTTTAAAAATATTTTAGAGAATAAATCAAAGAATGAGGACCAGAATTGATCCAATTCAGAACATCCCCAAAATGATAAAGGGTTGCAGGCACTGTTTTGCATCTATTGCAAAAGGGGTCTGTATCAGGGTATATCCTCCCCAAGGCAGCTTTACAATGATGCAGGCGGTGTAATACTGGAAGTGGATGAGACTGTGACGCGCACATATGGATGAGGGATGTATGCAGTCAAGGGCTGCACCCCAAATATCACCTACAATGTCAAAACCAAGCTCATCCTTCATGCGTTGTTTTATAAAATCTAGAGAAGGTACATTAATTGAAACCATATATTCATATACCTTGGCAAGCTTCCCCCTTTGAGATTGCAAAAGCATGGTTGCAAAGTGATCCAGATGGGTTTTAGGTGGGCAAGATGGGAAACCGGGAAATTTCTTCTTAACTTCCTAAATTTCTTCCTTCCTTATTTCTTCCTAAATCCCTGTAGATAATGAAAAAATGGCAGCGTGGTAGGTTTAATTTTTCTGAGAGTTGGGAAAGGCTGGCAAAGATATTATCTATGCATAAGTACTCAATATTTTGTATGCCTTTAGTATGCCAGATATTAAAAGTAAAAGAATGGATAGAGGGGGGAAATAAGGAGTTATTACTGAGAGGGAAGAAGAGATAGATGTGTGGCGGGCCAAAGGAAAGTTTAAATTGCCTTAAAATCTTTAAAGAATGCTTTACAATCACTTTTTGTTTGGGAATTGAGACCAGAAGGGGGAGCGATGCCCCAAACACAACAGAGGGATGCCTCAATGTTAACCTATGCAGGACAGTTCACATTATTAGAGGGAAGAAGCCCAATAGTACAGTTGGAAGTTATGGGAGGAAAGGCCCCCAAGCTGCTTTGGCCTCTCGAGGAGCTCTTTACATATGTGTGCTGGTTTCCACCCCCAAATAAAGCCTGTAATGAGTTGTTGTAGTGTTTTAATGAATGAACGAGATATACAAATGGGGAGACATTGAAATAAATAAATAAATTTAGGGAGAGTGTTCATCTTCACTGGATTAAGCTTGCTGATCAAAGAAAGAGGAAGCGCTGCAGTTTCATAATTTGGGGAGGGGGGAGAGAGTTAAAGAAAAATATTTGGGGTTGAGCAAGGAAAAGATGTGAGGAAGAGTTGTGTCAGGGTTCCTTATAAAAAGAAGGAGGTCATCTGCATAAAGAGAAACTTTACGATGCGTCTGACCTCCCTGAATTATTCCCTCTATCTTATCATTCTGTCTTAAGGCTTGAGGCTCAATAGCGACTACAAACAAGGAAGGACTCAGAGATAACTGCAGTTATCTTTTAAATATCAAATTGGTAGATGGGTGCAGAAGGAGGATTTGTCCTAATTATCTGATATTTACTGTAATTAATTGCCTCCTGCGCCTAAATTAAATGACTCTGTGTGTATAGAACAGCCCATCACCTCAGTATATTAACCTCCCGCCTATCCATTCAATTACAGAGCAACATGATACATGTGCCCTCAGAGAAATCCATGTACTGCATGTCGCTGAGATCATTCTTGAAATGAAATCTAATCCAGAGGTGAAAGGTTAATGTAAAGAGAATTGCTCCTTGTGGAGACTCCAACCACTCCGACTTGTACTTTTTAAACCTCTCTGGTAATTGCTCTGTCAGGGACGGTTGTCTGCTCTTATTTATGTGCTTCCTAGCAGCAATAAATTCTACGTCCCTGACATGCGAATGTAATTAGCATCAAAATTGGACATCTTAACCTGACATGGCAATATAACATAAATGCATTTGTAGGTCAATGAAAATGAGCTGATATTGCAGTTTAAAGCTTTATGGCTCACAGACAGAGTACAGAGGAACGTGAGGATCCTGTCATGCACCACTGACCCAAAATTAGTGAAACGCAGGTGGGGAAACACAACAGGCTGTGGAGTAGAAACCCACATGTTTTCAGACAACGCCTTTGCGCGCCATGCTTGCACTTATCAACATCTCATGTCCTTTAAAAATAATACAGTTACAGTTTTGAGGTTCACTGCATTCACTGTACGTCACTTTGGACAAAAGCATTTACTAAATGTGACCTTAGAATGAGTTGTTTATATCTACAGTGAGTGTGGGCCTTGTATAGATGCTAGATGCTGCTAAATCCTACACACTAGTCCTTTAAAGGTCACTTTCCCAGAGCTTTTACCCACATTCAGCAGCTTTTTTCAGCAAATTGAAATTGCTCAGTTACTTATAATCAACTTTAGTCATATGATAAGAAGTATTCATTTATCCCTGGAAAAGCCTGTGGAACAATAAAAAACTAGTTTCACTAATATGTTCTCCCAATGTCAAGAATTAAAAAAAAAAGGTTTATTCCCAGTATTTTACATTGTAAACCACTGTGCTACATGAGCATTAGGGTCATAGTTCTGCTTTGTTGGATGTGATGTGTGGATGGTTCAGTACATTTTGTGATTGTGATTATTTGTGTGGACTGTTGCACTAAATACTTTCTTTGCTCTGGTGGGTTTGTGTTTAGGTTTATAAAAAAGTTAGCAGACTAACACACCTGAATCACGTTGCTTTGACTGGGCCTTTCATATAAAGTCATGGTAATAGTTTATATGACATCCAGGGGCTATATCCATAATGATAAATCTGTAATGATAAAAACATATTTATAATGCATTATATATCTGCTTCTAGAACTGTATAATTATAGTTATAAATACTCATAAATATTAATAATGCCTTATAATAATAATCATAACACCTTATAAAGCATTTCATAATGATTTATAAGGTCAAGTATCAAAATTTCTCATAATTGCTGACATCTTTTTGCAAGAATCATAGTGTATTATAATTATTACATTAGTCATACATTTTAATCATTTTATAATTCCTTATAATAACTGTTATAATGTATTATAATATGATAGTTATTCTAATTGGTCATTAGGTATTTTAAGTGAAGAAACAAATAATGCCCCTGTAGGAGCCATGTATTTAGCCCAATTAGCAGCCTGTAGCGGCTAAAGTATAGGACCTAGTTACTACAGCCCCAATGAAATAAATCTATTCTTAACTCTTAAAGAATAGTTAAATGAAAAGAGAGAGAGATGAATAAAATGATTTCATTTATGAAAATAATATTAATTGACTGTTTTTCTAAATCTATATATTTGATTTATCTGTCTTGTTCCATCACTGTGAAACACAAGAGGCAGAGTTTTTTATACTGTATACAGCCATGTTCATATTAAAATGCATTGTAAGTATGTCTATAATGCATTATAGACATGGACATAGACACGGACATAGGAAGAGTCACCAGATTTATTGTCCTGCTGCAGAACATGAACGTCCAATTATACCTCGGAGCATAATTATATATAATTATACAATAATAGTGGATCTAGAAAAACAGAACACATTTGAAATACCCCCAGCTGAAATTGAAACCTAAGGTCCCACCTGATGCATTCTGGGAGTCATTAGCCTCAATCTCCCACATCTGAACGTCTCGTCACCTACCCAGGATAGCGCCGCCATCCGTCTCTATATGTCAACAAAGTTTAGTTCCTCTGACTAGCCACACACACACACACTCACACAGTGTCTAATTCTGTCCTGGTGCCAGGGCCTTGCTGGCACTCCCTCTGATATTAGTTTGGATTGTGCACCCTGTCGGGCGCCAACCTCTCTCACTTATCATGTGTCCCAAAGAGAGACTAAGGAGCTGTCATTTAGACTAAGCCCTCCTGAAGCATTCAGATACACATTCAGAGGAGTTTGTCCTTATGTTTCCACCATGTCTGTTGTTGTTATTGTTGTGTTGTGTTTCAGTCAGGGCAATTTATAGCTTCACTTGGATGAGTCTGGGTGGTTAAGGGTACAGTATGCAACATATTCAGCGGATACAAACTACTGAGATAAGATGAGATGGCAAATGAGAACAACAGCATGAGTAATCAGAAGAGAGAGTGTACAAACTCATCAGATTCATAAAGACAGCCCCCCTGATTGACTCGTTTGAAGGTGGTTGGTAGCTCTGAGAGTCAGCTGTTACTGATCAGCTGATGGTGTTCTTATCTTTAGCGCTCTGCCTGAGACCTCCATTGCATGTGGTGTTGCCTAAGCTGCCCAGTTTCTGAGCACTTTAAGGAACAAATGACAATGATAATTGACATGCCTCATGTGATGTGTGTTAGTTCATGCTCCCATGGTGCACTGCAGGCATCATATTTGAAACACCACAGAATCAGCAGTATTTTGGGAAAAGATTGCTCTTTATAGGTATCTGTTTAATTTATTTCTTCAATAAAATATTGACCTCCGAGGGAATAAATCCTTTTTTCAGATCAGTTTATATAATGACTGCACAATATTCATGTTTTCTGCATTAGACAGCCAGGATAACTTAGTTATTACCAGCAATTTACAACAGTTTGAGATTGTTTTATACTACAGCAGACGTAAACACCAAGGAGAGGAAGACAAGACAGCATCTGGACAGTTTACAGCACAGTGACATCTCATAAAGGAGAGGAGACTGACCAGCACCAGACTCCAGTCTGCAGCAGAGATTGTACTTTACCAATAAACTGTACAGTAACATTAGGATTATTCATGATCACATCGATACTTCTGTCCATATTCGCATGCTCCCTCTCTCTTGCTCTCTCTGCTTTTTTTAAACCTGGTTTTAGGTGGTGCTACAGCCCCATCAGCACTTTAGCCAGTGACAGTTTGACGCCCCTCATGGTGCTTTTGGTGCACGTTTAAAACAATAGGTGTACTTCAAAACACGTCAAACACTTTCACTGTGTTTGGGCCGTAACATACTCTTGTTCAAGTTGTCTTAAACATTGAAATTCAAAGCTCATTCTTGACCTTTTTGAAGAAGCAATTGGTAAAACAATCCCACCAGAAGCTCCACTGTTTAGCCAGCTACTGTTAGTACAGTTTTAATGAATGTTTTAAGGTTTTTTTTAGACAACTTTCTCATCATTGTAGTTTCACTTCTGCTTCTGGCTACATTTTTAATAAAACAGCTTCATTTGTCTCTAAGCCATGAGCCAGTATGTAACAGTGCAGGAAATTGAAATATCAAACGATATAGTAATTAAAAAAAACAGTCAGCATGACAACATAATCAGGACAAGTTGTGCTCAATGCTTTTAGTCTCTCTATTACCTGTAGCTAAATGTCTGGTTTGTTTTTGATTAATAAAACCTGTTAGTGGGTTGAATTACATGTAACTGAGGATGCCATATTTTTGGGGTGTGTGTGACGTGTTTGCAAATGCCATATTTTGCAACCATAACCTGCCATTTCCATTGGCGAGATCCCTACACCTCCACCACCGCTGTTTCTCACCCACCTGCTCCCTCTGGCTCCTGTTGTCCTCCTCCCCCCTCTGCTCTCCCACCCCACACATGGCACAGAGCAGGGAGCGTCTGGGATTTCTCTGTCATTAAAGTCAATGACTATTTGTATCTTGACCTCAGTATCCAGTCAAAGCGGTGCAGGTTGGATATCTTAGTATCAAAGCTGGGCAGTTTAGCCAATTGGATAGCGAGGTTGTGACTCCAAGCGATATCCGCTGAAGTAATAAATGATTGCGTGTCAAGTAGTGCTGGATGGTGAAAAGAACACTTTACCAGAGAGGATCATTGAAGTTTATTGTATGTAGCTTTGTGTCAGTTATTGAACTAAAGAACAAGAAAAGTGCGCGAAGAAAAACTCTCTTAAGAGAATAAAATGATTGTTTGTTGACAAGCACTATCAGTCATTATCAGGCGTGGTCATCACAGTGAACATGCTCCATTACTCCCCGTCATCATTAAGGGGACTTAAAGTTCTAATGATGGATGTTTAAGTTAATTAAAGACAGTTAGAAAGTGGAAACTCCTCAGTCTGCTTTGATGATCAAACTTGAGCTTCTCACTGCTGATAGAAACCGTCTTGTACGACTCCCTCGTGAATTCTCCTCTAACACGACCTTGAGCTCACAAAGGTGTTGACTGACGCTGTGAGGGGGTAATAGTCCTCAGTGGTTCAGCCAGAGAGATAAAAGCTGAAAGTCATCAGCTCCGGCATGATTACCCTGTTTTTATGATGGCTGCAGGATAAAGACAATCAGGGGTCCATTCAGGCTTCAGTGTCTTTCAAGTGTCATTAGGCGATGAGGTCTGATGAGATCATTTGCTGAAGGGCTGTTTTCATTGTGTGTTCTCAGAAATTGCTCAATTTAACCCTGATGAAATAGAGATATTTCCATCCACCTACAAAACACATTTGATATTTCACATGATGATTTTTATGGTCACTTCGGGACTTTTTATTCCTCTTTTAAAAAAAACTATTCATTTTTTTCCTGATCTCTGAAATACTGAGTTTCATTATTTGTCTTTATAATGAAATGATTAAATGTATATGAAAATAAACAAATAAATACACAACTAATTATTATGAAATGTTTACATACATACATGTTCACAAACTGTCCTTTACTGGTATTTACAGGGCTTAATTTCAGGCTTAACACCTCCTGAACAGAGTTGCTGACACTGTCCACTTCAATTTCTTTTTATTATTTTACCGTCAGTGGCAGCTGGTATTTACATGTGTGTGTGTTGCATGTCAGAGCTTCTTAAATGTCAGTCACTGGTTCACTTCCTAACAGCTGTGGTCTTATATTTTAAAGCCGCTGCAGTAAACTGGTGTAAATCGCTCTCTGGTTGTGCTCGCACGTGATCAGAGTCACCTTCTCAGGACGACTGAGAGAGGTGTCAACTTGTTAAACCTAAAAATACACCGCAGTGCTTACTGAGCATGTGCAAAGCCCCACACAGCCAATCAGATCTTAATGAATTTTAGAGTCAGGAGTCTAAATGTGAATGGTTGTGAGCATGTGTGAGTGTGTGTGTCTTCTGTATGTGTGTGTGTGCACTTTGAGGCATTTTATTATTGAAAAAATATGAATTTATGTGAATTTTCAAATTAAATAACATTCAACTTCAAAAATTCCCCTCCAGCCTCTGGAAGTTTTTAATGTGTTTTACAACTTCTGATGAGGAATAACTGCAGAATTATTACATACACTTCCGTTAATAATAATGTTTTTTTTTTCTCTTTTATCTGCAGCCTGCCAAACCTGGAGTCTGAGGGTGATGAAAGGTAAGTGCTCAGAGTAAAGTGGAAAAATGCCGAAGTACCCAAACATAATCACAGAAACCAGTGCCATCATGTACTTTCAGTCAATTTCAGAACAATTTCAGACTTCCATGAAGATCTGAGAGTAATTCCTCAGCACAAGAACATTAAAATATATTTTCAAAGTTTAAACATACTGTCGGATTCAATGTCTGAGAGAGAAGAAAGACATTTGATTCAGCTGTTGCACGTAAGTGGACACTAAAAATCAGGATTATAAATAAAGCTCTGTGGACAATTTAGAATTGCTCAGCTATCTTGTGACACACACACACACACACGCATGCACGCACGCACACACACACACACACACACACACACAAACATACACTCACAGGCATCCGTGTCACCCTGTGCTTGGCAGCAGTATATCAAACTAACATTTGACGGTGGTGTCTTGTCCCTGACCGATGCTGCTGTCTAAGCAGACACTGACAGAACATCAAACGTTTGGCTCTGTGTCTATTGATAGCACAATGTTTTTAGGCTGTGAGTGTCAACAGTCTGCTGAATAACAGTACAGGCCAGACACATGTTTGTTTTCATGGTCTAGTCGGGGCAAGATTGATTTAATAAAACTATTTTCCTAAGTACCTCAGCCTGTATAGTTACCCAAATAATCGTTTTCATCTCCACACCCAAGTCATTTCAGAGCTCAGATTGTATGTACAATCACACTGTTCATTTATTTAAGCTATCACACAACATTTCCACATTAAAATGTCAAAAAATGCTAAACATATGGTATTGATTCTGTTCAATTGTGTACTAACATTATTACAGATGTTTTCAACAATGATAAAACCCAGAGAAATCTGTAATTTATTCAAGTTAACAGTGTGTTTCCTACTAGTCATTGCCAGCTTGCTGCTAGTCGCTATAACTTCCAGGAGAACACAGGATACACTGGATACATGAGAGAGTGAGGAAGGAAGTCATAGGACTAAATGTGAATCAAACTTTAATACTACCTCATCAGTGAACATGATTTCTGTCTGGCATGTCAGATTTTCATCAGCTGTGGTGGTTGTTTAAAGTGAAGATAACAACTCCCACGTTCCCATGCTGTTTCAGATGTCATCAAACTATGTATTATGTATATATTGTGCCTTTAATACGGGCAGGTTTGGTTTTATTTTGGCATAAAACAGTATATACAAAACCTACCTGCTGAGAATCAGGATCATGGACAGAAA